>DWHO01001400.1:0-15593 GCA_018247575.1 Eurytides lysithous rurik
CAGAGATTCCGCAATGAGAACTATATCATCGGCAAATCGAAGGTGAGTGATGTACTCCCCGTTAATGTTGATGCCAAATCTGGTCCAGTCCAAGAGCTTAAAAGCATCTTCCAGTGCAGCGGTAAACAGTTTTGGAGAGATTACGTCTCCTTGACGTACACCTCGTTGCAACTGGATTGGCTTTGTACTTTGGTCCTGGATACGAACTGACATAGTGGCATTCGAGTACAAACACTTCAACACTTCGATATACCTATAGTCTATATGGCATCTCTGAAGTGACCTCAGTACTGCCCAGGTTTCCACCGAATCAAAGGCTTTCTCATAGTCCACAAACGCTAAGCATAGTGGCCGGTTATACTCTTCGGTCTTTTGTATAACCTGCCGCAGCGTATGGATGTGGTCTACGGTGCTGTAGCCTTTACGAAAGCCGGCTTGTTCGGGAGGCTGGAAGTCATCAAACCTATAAGCGAGACGATTCGTGATAACTCTCGAAAACAACTTATACAAGTGACTCAGCAGCGAGATGGGTCTATAATTGTTCAACAGGGTATTGTCACCCTTTTTGAAGAAGAGAACCACTACGCTCCTGCTCCAAGCTTCTGGCGTTATTCCTTCGTGAATGACAATATTAAACAATCTCTGAAGGACTTTTAGTACAGGTTTTCCACCCGCCTTCAGGAGTTCTGATGTGATTCCATCATCACCTGGTGCCTTGTTATTCTTGAGTTGTTTGAGAGCCATACTAATCTCATATAGGCTAATGTCCGGGATATCTTCGGAATAGTGTCGGGCTAATTTCGCTCTCGGATCTTTGGTCGAAACATCAACAGGATATTGCGTTGAGCTGTAGAGTTGCCCGTAGAATCTTTCGACCTCTCTCAAAATCTCGGGTCTGGATGAAATAAGGTTACCATCCTCGGTCTTCAGTCGCGTTATCTGGGCCTGTCCGACAGACAGTTCTCTCGTAAACACTTTTGAGCCTTTATTCCGCTCGATCGTATCTTTAATATGTTTGGTGTTACTATTACAGTATGTTACTTTAATACATTAATATAAAATCATTAAAAATATATAAAGCTTATTCGAAGTTGTTTCCAATGGCTGCAATACAGTGCTTTAAACGTTGAAGCCAGTTATTAATAGCAGCACGCACTCTTTCTATGGGAAAATTCTTCACTGCCAATCGTATGGATTGTCTTAGAGACTCCAAATTATCATGGCGTTTAGAGTAACCCTACTCTCTAAAAATTACCATAAATCATAATCCAGTGGATTAAGATCAGGACTAGATGACGCTAGCCTAAGTCCGGAACGTTCGTTTCTAACCAAGATTGGATGGATCGAGCTTTATGACTCGGCACCGAGTCTTGCTGAAAGGACCATTCTTAGATAACTGCCTTCTCAAGAATGGTATCTTGATACACTTGTGCCGATGTTTTGATACCTTTTTCACAAAAATATGGTTCAGTCACTCCTTCATAGCTAACACCTACCCTCTCCCTCAGTCAAAAATTTCCCTTTTTTATGGATTAGGCTCATAAACGAGCAAGCGGCTCATCTGAGGTTAAGTGATTACCGTCGCCCATGTACATCTGCAGCATTACAGAATTAGCAAATGCGTTGCCAGCCTTTAAGGAGTGGAATTTTGGAAAGAGAGAGGGAAGAGCAGTGTGTGGGAGGAAGGAGGAGAGTGAGCGAAAGAGGTCTCTCCAGGGATGGAGGAAGAGGTAAGGAAGGAGATAAGAGAGAGAAAGGGGAGGGAACGGATGGGCCACCGGCAACCTCACTCACCGGACGAAACGCGGAAACAAAAACACTAAGCCGATTTTCTGTGAAGGCTGGCATCCCATATGCAAATTCTGTTGCAAATGTCCATGGGCGGCGATGATCGCTTACGCCATCAAGTGAGCCGCTTGCTCCTTTGTCAGTCTACTCCATATAGAAAAAAAACCCACCAAACCATCACTGAAGTCGGATCATACCCATATTGTACTCTGTTGAATAATTATTTTCTACTTCTTCTTATTTAAGCTTCTTTAGAGCTTTTGGTATAAATATGGTCACTTTGTTTGTTAAAATATTGCTCATTTATAAAAAATTTCTCATCTGTAAACAAAATTCTTCTGTCACCTTTGCATACTGCTTAAGTAGTTGTTTTGATTTTACCACCCTATTCTTTTTTAAATTATCAGTTAAGAAATGACCAGTGCGTCTCTTAAAAACTATAAGTCCCAAGTCATCTTTTAAAATACGCGACATGGTTCTTTCTAGGTGCTATTTTCACCTCGAGAGAAGACCTTTTGCTTTTGCTTTCGGACAGGATCTCTTCGAATTCTTTTCCTTATTGCTTTGATTGCCTTCTTCGTACGAACACTGTGTGGACGACCAGATCTTTTTCTGTCACAAACAGAAACATTTGACTAATACCAAGCGTATGGAGGATTTTAAAAATTGTATTTGGCTCCATACCTACTTTATGTCAGGCAATCACAGCGATTCGGTTCTCTTTATCACCCCCCTCCATTATAATATCACAAAATATTTTACAATATATTGGCGCGAACATAAGAAAACACAATGAACAATCGTATAAAAATGACAGATTCCAAATTCAAAAGAAATATTTGGTATATTAATTGTAACATTAATTATGTATGTAACCATTTTGTGAAATCGATGATAAAAGATATTTGTGATGAACATTGCATAGGGGCTTTCATAGAGGCCTACTTAAAGGACTGTACGCATTTGCAACTTCCGTACATTCGCGTATATATATGGACGTGCCTGCTTACTAGTAGATGAACTGCTTTTTGAGCCACTTTTTCCTTAGTAGAAAATATAGCTCCTGAAGCTACCTTCATTTCTAATATCATTCCATTCGTGACTGCAAAATAATAACAAGCACACACATAAATTTTGAAACTGCTTTTTTCTCAATGTATTGTACATTGAGAATGTAATAATTTTCCTTATTCGTAAGTTGTAGTTGTTGAAAAATAGTTTAAGATGCAAGGGAGAAGGTTCAAATTCGATTGAAACGCAATTCTAGATAAGTTCTTCGGAATATCCAGACGGATTCGCATTTAGCTGCGCCACCGTCTAACTCCCCAGACGTTGCGAACATTGGCACTTGGCCAAGTGAAGAATGCCAAACAAAACTGTGTATAACTAACCACACGTGTATTGGGGGTACCGGTACATGTTCGACATAAAACCTAACTTTAGTATCTAGTGCACGTGTTTAGCATAAAATCTAATGCCTCAGTAACCTAATTGTTAGCGTTCGAGAAAATTTTTGTTTATATTTAAAACTGTAGTAGTTAGGTAATATAGTAATGATAAACATATTCAAATCAAATCAAAAAATGGCTATTCAAATTGACTGTTACAACACTTTTTTATGGATTAGGAGGCTCTTTAGATCATAGGTTCCCAACCTTTAATGGACTACCTTTACTAGAAAAAAAATCCAATGACCGTTTTTACGTTTGATTCTACTCTAATTGCCGCCACGAATACCTTCAGCGGCCACCAGGGAACCTATACTTTAGATCTATCAGCAGTCAAAATAACCAAATCATAAGGTATTATACTCGCGCATCGAGTGTTCGTTTCGTGTAAAGAAAACTGGTTAAATTTTCTGACAAGAGAACTTGAAGAGAAATTGTTACTGGATATAGATATATAACATAATAGATAGATATATAACACAAAGTTACTCGGTTAACTGAATATCGTTAACATTAAGTAGAGATATGGACAATACCAAACGCAGGCGTCTTGTCGACCTTTTAGACGGTGGAGGTACGTAGCAGAATCATATCATTAAAACAAAAATATGTACACATCATTACAGGCCGCATACGAATAACTTCACGCTCGTCTACCACGATACATTTCTTCGAGCTCGCCTACATGTATGCAGTGGCGGTACTACCATACAAGTCCAAAAGCCCGGCTTGCCCTACTAAGGGGTAAAATTTATAAATTTTAATTAGCACATAATTCCCGCAACGCTCAAATTTAAAAATAATTTATTCGGATTAAGATTTATAAATTTTACTCCTTAGTAGGGCAAACGGGGCTTTTGGGCTTGTATGGTAGTACCGCCACTGCACGGGTGGTGTAGTAGTTAGGTTACCAATTGCTATTGCGTGCGGTGTTGTGGGTTCGATCCAATACACAGATATTGTGAGTTTGAGTGTGCTCTGTGTTCGTGATTCCATGTTTTTGCGATATAGGGACATTAAACTGTAGTCCTGCACTAGGCGTTTTGTTGACTTTGTTCACGTACAGTGAAAAAAGTTAAATACTAATGTCACACTCCGTCCGTTCGTATGTGTGTTTATGTATAGGGTTCCGGTTGTTTTTTTGTTGCGACTAGCTGCTTGGTAGGATTTTTGGTCGTGAATAAATTTTGACATATGACATATAAAATCAAAATCATTTCAAATTATTTTTATTCAAATAGGCCTTTGCAAGCACTTTTGAATCGTCATTTTTACATCTCAGTTCGTGAGGAAGCTACCACTGGCTCGGAATGCAGTTGTGCTGAGAGAACCGGCGAGAAACTCAACAGTTCCTCTTTTAAAATGTCGATTCAGTATGTTAAGCCTTAATACTAATAATAATATCTATCCCACATACGAGTCAATCAACTAAATTCCACGGATTTGGTCCATCAGACGCTCTTGAACAGTATAATAAGATTTATGCAATAGATTATTTCCAATTTTAGTTTTAAAACGCTCAAATGGTAGACCTAGTACATCTTGTGGAATTTTATTATATATGCGTATACTCAGGCCCGCGAAGGATTTTACAGAGTAGTAGAGTTATATATGACACGAAACTAATATTCAAGAAACTCCGCGAGCCTGACGCAGTGTAAATACATTATAAATGGTTTTGCTTTAATTTCGCTTATATGTAAGTGACAGAATATTGTGCAATCGTTTTTATTGTGATTAATAAAAAATTATAGTTGACAGTTAAATATTAAAATCTATAAAGATAAGTTCTCTACTATGGTTTTAATTGTTATGCCGTATATATGTTTTAGCGCAGTCACTGGGCGGACTCCTTGGAGAGTCTATGTAGTAAAATTATAAAAATACCATTGCAAGTTGTTTTCCCGTCAGTTATTATATTTCGGTTTCAAGGCCAATGTTGAAAGGTATGCCATATAAAAAGCGGTTTAATCGCGTTTTATTTTAAATTTAAACTCCCGACGTTACAAACAACATTACGCATACAGCGGTCATGGTCGCTGGACGGAGTCCGTCACGAAATAATTGAAACCTCCGGTTCGTTCGGGGAAATACCTCGTATGAACAAAAACCTCTTAAAGTATCAATTGCATACTACGTAAATAGCGTGTTTAAACCGTGTAATGAGGAAAGAGAGTCTATTTTAATGTTGGCAACACAACAACACAACAACATCACAACGAATAAGGTTCATGTCGCAGTCATCTAAATGGCCCAGTATCTTTAATGTTGCCACTACAACTGCATCGCCGTGGGTAAGTTTTATCTCTCAATGAGGTAGGTCTAGGTCTCTTTAATGTTGACAGCATAATGCAGTTGCTTCACCATGTGTAATGCTGAATTTAGAAAAGTGGTAAGAATTTTGCGTCCACTTTGTATAGTAACATAGTATTTTTACTTATACAGCCCCCGAGCAGTCAGCCCGGATTTAAATTTATAACAGTTAAAAGTTCATATGGAAATGTAGTACGAGATAGAGTTTTAATATGATATTTATTATAAATACATAACAAGAGCAACTGCACTCTGTTTTGATGGACAATGTTTTCAATGTAAGAACTAGTAATATAATATATAACATCTCTAGGCAAGGAGCGCAGCGCAATCAAGCTGTTTTAATCTCGTATAACACTGATCACTTAGTTAAAAGAGCACAAAACACTGTCGTTCATCAATAGGACAACTATCTTCACGTTCGCTTTCTTCGTTTATTTTAAAAAATAATCGTCATACAAATGATTCACAACGGATTATTCGTCCGCGACGTCGACTCGTCGAATATAAACAAATTTGCCCCGACACGTATACGTACAGTGAGGTGTGCGGAGACATTTGTGCGCTGCGAAGATTCCCCCGCAGCCAATTTAGCCGGACGGCTAATTATCCTTCGACTGAGTGCTGGCGGTAGGCATTCGTTAACGCCGAAAGCCGCGTGGGTGCACCAGCGAGACGCCTCCGTACCGAGCCGCCTTCACGCGTCGATATTAATTGTCAAGTAGCGTTCCATAGATGCTTTCGTATCGCGGCCGCGGTGATTCGTGCTCGTGTGGCGGTCGATGAATGTCGCGTTGGATTTTAAGGTAGAGCTTTCGCTGAATAGGAAGTGAAACGTTGCGGGGGTGGCCTCGTCTGAACCCGTTGCAATAAGTTTCGAAGTTTTATTTCGCGTCCCCTGTCGTCAACGTGCACCCCTGCCTGGCACGGGCTCCCGTGTCGTGTCGGAGGCGAGTGGGCGGCGGCAGCGGCTGGCCCTTCCAGGATGACAAATGCCCCGAACGGATAATGTAACGATTTGTGTGATTTCTTCATTAAACGCAGACGATCGCGTGTGGACTCTTTTGAGATGGACATATGTCCGCGTGCCGTCTGTTGTTTGAATGAAATTATAGCCTCACTTTTCTTACAATAATGTTATTAAATAAGACAATTCTTAAGTGAATATAGTCTGTTTATCGTAGTCCCAATATTTTAAGAAAGGTAACTAATAGTCTGGAAATAATCATAGTATAGTCACAGAAGTTAATTAATGGAAATGTAACAATACTTTATGACACTTTACTTGCTTCGGATAAAACACGGTATTTTTTCAGCATTCCAGTTTTATATATACGTACATTTGTGTCACATATAAGTAGCATGTGAAATTAGTTTTGAAACACGCCGTATACATTAACAACTATTGGCTGTTAATGTATACAGCATGTTTTGAACACTCCTCGAAGAACTTAAAAAACGTTTAGGTGACTATCGCTAAGAATCCGATACCGATCGCGATCCCGGTATCTCCGAAGCGTCCCGCCTCCCTTTAATATTCATCGGGTTTCGGTTTAGCAACACAAAAGAGGGGATGACGGGTTCCGGGAACGGCGAGTTCGTTTGCGAAACGCACCCGATTCGGGGCACATAGTGCGGAGGAGTGTTACTCTTTCGAATTTCAAGTCACGAGTCATCCTTACTGAAATTGTTACTGGCTCTTGTACTCGACTTCGCCCATTAGAATTTACTACAGTTAAAAGTTTATGTCAAAACGTGCAACGAGATAGAGTTTTAATATGATATTTCTACTGTAGATACATAAAATCATCAATGTCAAAGAAGTGATTTTTCTCATTATAATGGCACAATCGAAGAACTGTATTATGTGATAAAAAAAGGTACTATTAGATAAAAATCTCTACGGTCTTCATCTTTTTAGAGTTAGTAAAGGTCCAGGTTTTTGGATTCGTTTTTTATCAAAGCAACAGTGCAACAGAGTGTTCTCGGGTACAAGTATTGTCTTATGTGGAATCATGTTTGTATTTATAGTCTATACGACTCTGATAAGCTTCATAAGGATATCCCGTAGAAATTCAATTTTTCCATGAGTTGCATATGCACCCTATTTTTGCACGATCATGCATGAAGACATACGAAATTAAGGCACTAGTGTTGTGTTTATCAAATGCGGCGGAATGACGACGAGTTCAAGGTATTTTGAATAAAGATCAAAGTGATGTACTTGTAGTACGTTCCTTTGAATATTTTATTTATTTATTTCATATTAGATTCTTTATTCAAAATACTACCCCATGAGTAAAGAAGAATTAAGACATTGTTGTGTTAAATTTTACCGATTCGCGATATTTCTCGTGTTTGATTTGTTTTTTTTTTCGTTTCTGACGTTTTCATACTTTGAAGAATATTTGTCATTGACATTTTTAGAACCCTTGATGTGTACGCTATCAAGATTCTATAATTAAATTTTCTTTTCTTAATATTATCTGTATGATTGTTACAAAACTTGAAAACGACTCAAGTAGTGTCAATATAACTTATAATCGTTTTGTTTTCTTTAAAAATTGTGTTATTTTTTATCTGTCATCTAATGATTACGGACTAATGTCCGTAAAATCTTAAATAATTAATTATTTAAGGTTTTAAGGGTCTCTTCTCAGATTTATAAAAATCTGACCTCGTTAATTAGGATATTAGAATACCTGAACCTCACGTATGCTACTAAGTATTTAAATTTGTAAGTTAAGGTAAACGTTATCAAATCTGTATTGAGTAATGTGTCCCATTCGTGTAAAGACAAGATGCATACAGTGGAGGTACTACCATACAAGCCCTAAATCTTGGCTTGCCTTATTAAGGAGTAAAATTTGTATATCTTAATTAGCAGACAATTCCCGCAATGCTCATGCTGGATGCATAAAGCGTGAAATGATAATTAAAAAAAATTTAAACTACAAAAATTGGTAACACTTTACATAAATTTATTGTACTCAGGCGGGAAAACTTACTCAAGCATGTTATGTTCCACTTCCGTCCTTTACGTCCTACAAACGAAGAGGCATACTATTTATTCCAACTCGTCTTTTGTAAAAATTACCTTTGGATCATGATATTTTTTTATGGAGTAGGCTGACAAACGAGCAAGCGGTTCACCTGATAGTAAGCGATCATCGCCGCCCATGGACATTTGCAACAGAACTTGCAAATGCGTTGCCAGCCTTTAAGGGGGAATTTTGAAAGAGGGAGGGATGATGAGTGAGAGGGAGGAATTGTGAAAAGAGGTTTAGGGGAAGAGGGGTTGAAAGGCGTTGGGCCACCGGCCACCTCACTCACCGGACGAAACGCGGAACCAAGAAAACTTTCCATTATACGCCGATTATCTGTGAGGTCCTGGTACTGATCTGGTTCCAGTCGGCCCAATCAGCAGCGGGAACAGCTGCGTGGCTCTACCATCGTTTTTATGCAAGACGTCGAAAAAATTAACAAACCTGTTACCTACTCGTAGTTGAACCCCGAAGTATATGTACATAATAATATCGCTCGCAATTCCGCTCGCGTGTGTTAGGTTTCAGATATTTTTTAATCAAAAGCTGTCAACCTCTATCCCACAAATTATACATATACGGATAGACAGACAGAAGGACCGACTGACAACCACGCTTTTAGGATTAAAATATCGCTAAGAAAATATTAGTGTAGAGAAAGCATTACAACAAAAATTATGAAAAATCTATCGCACATTCGCGATTACGGCAACGTCTTAAATGACAAACAATGTGGTACAAAAATATTGATGGTATAAGGGGTAACTTATTCATTTTAGTATCTTACACTGTAGATACGTAGATACAGAACACATGATAGACTCACAATAGAACAAATTATAGTAGTGAATGCGTAATTTCAGTTCCTTGCCGTAAAAGCGCCATTTCAATCACCATTTGACGTGCATTCAGAGCAACTGTTTTAAAATATCTCCATTTGGTAAAAACCCGGAGATGTCATCTTACCTAATTTAAGCTCTCTTTAATACTTCGCCTGTTTGCTATTATGATAAACGTAACGGACAGGGAAGCTTTTAAATATTTTTCATAAATATAGTTTTAATGTAATTATTGTCATATACGCGCGGTTTCATGCCTCGATTACGACGTCGTGGCGTATTTTCTATTTTATTCGCGTGAAAAAATTACATGCGAATCTCCGTTCTGAAGAGCGAACAAATTGTGCAGAAAATCTTCCCGATTCATTGCATCGTTACGTAAGAGACAATTTAGCACAACAAAAGCGACAGACGTATTAATAATGTAAGCGAGTGTTCACGTGATATGAGTAGATATTTTTTATTTTTATTTAGGCTAAAATAAAATGACGCCTATAATAATTAAGTGCGGTCCGTAGAGCCTAACATAAAACGCGAAAGAGATTTGGTGAAATTTCAATGACTTTAAACATGAAGACTCAATGAAGAGCAATCCATCTTCGACCATTGGACGGACGCTATTTTATTTTTAATAATTCTCAAACATGCGGGTTTTAAGCTGTTTGCCCGCACCTCCGGCATGTGTTATAACAGCTCGCATATACGAGCTTGAGTGCCTGACAGTGCCCTACCATTTACGGTCGTATAAACCGCTAAGTGACCAAGCATAATAAATTAAACATTTCTTTGAAGTGAAACGGAATCTGTACACTTCAATATTCCATTGCAAACCACGGACTACTCGCAGATTCAGTCTCTGTCTTCTTAAATTCGATTTACCTTAGACCGTTATTTTAAACTTCGCAAACATTGCAGAGCGACGAGGGACGTGCAAAGATGGCCCTGCCACAAAGCTTACTCTCTTTAGTTTTCATTTTTACGGCGTCCGAGTTTCTTCAGCAAAATTCTTTCACGATTCTTTAATAATCACTGTCTAAAATCGCGTCAATAATATTACCTAGTTGTGTATCTAAGCATTTTAGCTAACTCTGACATCATTAGCGTAAAGCCACACGTCACCGTAACGAGGAATAAAATTAAATCTGCCAATTTTTTGATTCGCAAAACACAATTAGACGTGTGATTAAAACTGAAATGGCGAACGTAATAACGCTATCCAATGGCGGACAATGCCAAATTGTAAATTAACAGAGCCGCATCGTAGTCCACGTGTATATCTAGTAGAAGAAATAACATAGCAATGTTAAACACAAAAGCTCAGTCGTCCAATGATGCTATAGACATTGTTAAACACGAAAGCTCAGTCGTTCGTGGATCGCATCAAAAACTCCGGCGTCAAGAGTAAGAATAATAATTTAATAAATAAGTTCGATTGATACTCTGATCGTTTGTTATTTATAAACGCATACATGCTATCACGCTTACGACAAATCATTTCTAAGCTCCGAATTCACCAATGACAAAGACGGGTAATCAGACCCGTCGATGACTATTTATCACAGTCAAAAACGATATTATCTAATGAATAAAGAAGGAAACTCTTTGATAAAAACCTTCCCTGTTCGAATTTCAAATTCTAGGCTATCGGTAGTATACTTAAAAGCAACGATGGAAGTTTGAATCGGCGAATCACTCGTTTAAAAAACAATTAGAGTTACTGTTAGAAAGTAGAGTTGTTCTTACTTATAAGAAAGTTATTACGTCAACTCCCGCTACTCGCTATTTAGATGCGATATTAATGAAAGCATAATAAGCTACTACGGTAAAATATTCTTTGCTCAAAATTTACCAGACAACGCCCCGAAGCAAGGTCGTAACAAAATGGCGGTGACGTCAAAATACCGTCACGAAACGTGGCTCAGTGCTTTAGCGTTCCGCACAAAGCTCGTATACTCTTCAAAGCACAATCTCGCCTAATCTAACGTAACTAGTATTAGTTGAGAAATAAAAGAAAATTCTGTACTTATCATTATATGTGTGTGTAATAGTGGTCCCCGTAAAATCGCGAAAGTGGTACACTGTAGTGTTTTCCATAGAAATCAAGTTAGTGTATAAATGACAAGGCATTATTAATCAACAACAAACGTTCAATTTATTAGAGAGTACATATGCACTGAATAGGCTTCCTGTGTTCAGTCTGAAGTTAAATGGTTACGCTATTCCGGTTGTTCACGTGAGGCGCATCGTACGAAGTATACTGCAACCCGAAGCATGTACGTTGCTTATCTCAAATATCCCGGTGCCCGGTTACCTTAATCACCGAGAAACAAGAGTAGAGTTACCCTCACTTACCAGCCGCAATAAAGAGAGTAAGTACTTCTACTTTGCACTATAAGGCTGTGGTACTTCGTGCGCTGAAGTATTCGCGCAACAGTTTGAGCTGCCTTACATTAAAAATAGTAAATTCTGTTGCCCCTTTTTATATATACATTTGAATTTAGTAAAGAGATAGTAGGAATTGGCTCTTTTTTATTTCATTTCGGGATAAAGGGAGGTTAATCTCAGCCTATGTATGTACATATGATTATTCTGTATAGTGTTCTAAAGACCGACAAAGGTTGATTAGGATGACTGTTACTTGATTGACATCAATTTGTGTCAACCTTGCGAACGTTGAGTATCACTTACGATTAGACACATTATTAAAAAAATTCACAATGGTAACAATTGCACATCAAAATCACCGAATAATTTTAAATGAGGTATCAATGAATAGATACTTGGAAGTTATCTTCTTCTCTTCAAGTTTGTCTTATCATTTTTCATTTAGAATTCGAACTATTCAGAATCTATAATAATTTAAAGTAAATTAGCGAAAGTTTTGAAGTAAATTTTCCATAGAGAAAAAAATGGCAAATTGTTATATAATCACCTAATAAATGAAAATGAAAAACAATGATTGTTATATAATGCAATATAATCTTTATAATCGTATGACGAGCCCAGAATTATACGAATTGGAAAATCAATCAGACCCCAACCACCCCTAACTATTTTCGGCGTTACGTGATACAATGGAAAATAAACCTAATTACGAATATAAAAT
This sequence comes from Eurytides lysithous rurik, assembly GCA_018247575.1. Classification (NCBI taxonomy): domain Eukaryota; kingdom Metazoa; phylum Arthropoda; class Insecta; order Lepidoptera; family Papilionidae; genus Eurytides; species Eurytides lysithous. Next base: position 12,539 of record DWHO01001400.1, read on the forward strand.
AAGGAAATAGAGCGTTGAAATTAGTATATAATAAATGAATACAAGTCCATCATTACGAATATTGAAGCCGGTCTAGACTTTTGATGAGTTTTGATAGCGACTTTGTTCCACATTAGAATTTATCAATAGTTTTATATACGCATTGGTCATGATCCCATTTCAACGGTGTAGTTGAGTTCTTGGAAGAACTGTAATCTAAAATAACACCCAATCTCCTTTGACAAATAGGGTACTAAAGTTACACTGCTTTGAGTCTCCCATTGATATGACTCCCTAATGTTCACATTATGTACCATGTACATTAATAAATAACATCTTATGTTTATCATATATTTAACTAACCGTAATTTATATATATTTAAATTTAAGGCGAAAAAGAAAACCTAGGATAGAATTGTGTTTCAGTAAGATTTCTGTAAAAAAAAATTCTGGCTCGTCCGTACGCTGAGTGAGATTTTCTGGAAAAAAGTAGCTTCCGCGTTTAGGATTAGGATGAATAGTTAGCTTGTGACTACGCCGATGGCATAAATGTTAAGTGGTCACCTCACGGACTGATGGCTTGCCCTGTAAAGTCTGTTAGACTTTCGCACAGGGTCAAAATTTCAGGCGATCTTCGGTGTTGTATTTAGTATGAAAAGCCTGAAAGGGACATAGGCTCTTATGTGGTAGTATCAGTATTAGGTTATATTTTACTTTAAAAATTTAGTCTTTTTATTACCCGTTAAGTGACCCGTTAAGTGATTACTGTGGTAGAGCCACGCAGCTGAACCCGCTACTGAATTGGCCGGCTCGAACCGGATAGGTACCGGGACCTCACGGAAAATCGGTGTAAAGTGGAAGTGTTTTTGCTTCTGCGTTTCGTCCGGTGAGTGAGGTGGCCGGTGGCCCTATCCTGTCCCTTTCCTTCCTCCCTCTTTCTCCCCCCAAGGGGTCCTCCTATTATTCCACCTCTTCCTTTCCTCTTACTCCTTCTCCCTTTAAAAAAATCCCTCCTTAAAGGCTGGAAACAACTTTGCGAGTTCTATAATGCTGCAAATGTCCATGGCCGTCAGTGATCACTCACCATCAGGTAAACCAGCTTGCTTGTTTGTCAGCCTAAATCATAAAAAAAATCGATTACGCAGATGTGGTAATAAGATTAATCTTTTGAATATCTGATATACCAAAATCTAAATCGTTCGGCACGGCGCGTGATCTTTCAACAGCTTTTATAACAAGCGGATCGGCTACTATTATCAATGACACTGCATTAGGGCGTTGTTTCCAACTTTTGTCTAAATACACCGTCAGTACATGGATAGATGCACCTTTCGTTTTCATAAAACTAACGATAAATCGATTAGACACGACAATAGCTGGAATAATAAGAATTATCGGAGACTTTCTGAGTATTTAACTGTCGAATTTATTCATCGTGAATGCAACAAAACCGCTTCTATGCATTTTCTACGGATTATAATAACGAGACGGGATTTTCAAAAGGGGATATTGTCTGTTCACAATAATATACTTTCATACACAGCCTGAATGGTCCTGGACCGCGCTTTCCGCCCCAAAATTTCGGACGGTTATATCTCTATGCAAAGATAACGTTGGCAACATTGCTCTTTGAAACGGAAGGCAATAGTGCTTACACGTTACTGGTAGAATGACTGGCGGTGCAGTATTGCCACCCCAATCGCACTCTGCCGAGGAACACTAAGTAAAAGTCAAAAAATCTAACGAACGAAGTGCCATCCATGGTATTACTCTGTTGCGTTGTTGAAAGCTGACACCGACAGCTTTCAAAGGCTGTTTCTAATCTTAACGCATTGGTTGAATGGTTCACTTGTGTTAAGAAATTTTTACAATACACATTGGAATGTGTAAAAATACTGTTGTATCGCCTTAAGGCTCTTAAGTTCAGAGAAAAACTGACTCATGACTCGACGTCGTGTCCCGGTCTACGAAGTAATGTCGCTGATTAAATTGATTTTAAAGATTTCGCTTATATAACATTGGTTTGTTTAAATGATTCATTCACGTGGCCTGAATAATGATCTGAATGATGAACTCATCAACTATAAATCTGTTTATAGCCTATAGAGCTAAAAGCTTTGTTAAAAATCGTTTAAAGATGATTGTAAATTTATTCACAATATAACGTGTGAATAACTTAACCACCATAAGAGAGTTATGATTATTATACAAACATCTTATTATTCGTTAACTTGGCGCATCGATATTTTATTTACGAGTAAGGCGAAATGTCTATTGTAGAAACTTACTGCGTTTTAACTATAAAGGAATAATATCTGACAACTGTCCGACCTCTAATTCCGCCCTTCAAACTCCGAAGGAATAATTAAAACGAAAAAGGCGGACGGAATATCCTTGGCTTGCAGAGAAATGCGCTAAATTGACGACGCCGCAGCGTGGTCTGTCTTAGAGATAGGGGAATAAATAACGTAGCAATGCCGCCACAGCCTTTATTAAAATACAAAAGCTCAGTCACTCGCTACCCACAACAGCTATCCCGTGACATTAAAAGCTTTATTTACGGTGGATTTTATTAATTTTCCCTTTGAACCTAATAATTTTATGAGTATTATATTGTACAATAGTGCACGATTAAGTGTCAAAAAGATTTGCTTAAAAAGGATGGCATGTGATGTGAGAGTGATGAAATAGCTTGAACGATCACCGCGTCAATTACTATTGCGCTAAACGTATATCGATATATAATTTACGGTAGTAGAGCCACACAGCTGTTCCCGCTGCTGAATGGGCCGGCTCGGACTGGATAAGTACCACGACCTCACAGAAAATCGGCGTAAAGTGGAAGTGTCTTTTTGCTTCCGCATTTCATCCGGTGAGTGAGGTGGCCGGTGGCCCATCCCCTCCCTCCCCTTATTCCTACTCTTACTCTTGCTTCCGCTCCTCCTTCTCCCATTCCTCCTCGATCATCCTCCCCCTCTCTTAAAATTTACCCCCTTAAGGACTGACAACGCATTTGCAAGTTCAGTAATGTTGCAAATGTCCATGGGCGGCGGTAATCGCTTACCATCAGGTGAAC
>DWHO01001401.1:0-15589 GCA_018247575.1 Eurytides lysithous rurik
TGCGGAAGGTGTGTATCTAAGATGGAGTTTTCATGTTAAAATGTATTTAAGACAAAAGAAAATAAAATTTTATGGATTTTTAGTAAAAATTGCACCGTCAAAATGATGGATTTTAGTAAAAACAAATAGTGTATGCCCGTAAATCTACTATTAATTTAAAATTTTGCACAAATTAATTTCTAGTAAACAATCGTAGCGAATTTCACTTTTTTCTCCGTTGTTTGTGCACACTGCAACTTCTTGTGGGAAATTTCTTGTTTTTCGAAGGCGAAATTTATATTAAAACAACAAACACCGTGTTGTTTTATATTAATTATAAATTCGGTGATCTTAATCAATTCGCGATACAAATTACTGAAAACTTTTAACCGTTGCCGTACTTAGTAATTTCCTGGTATCATTTCAACAGACCCTAACAATGCCATATGAAAAACAAAATATCTCGTGAACCGTCCGCAATGTGTTAAGTTGCTTTTAATTGAAAATTTACGTGTTTTAAATAAATCACAGCTGTATTCCTTTTCCGAGCAAATCCTTAAGATTATAAGATGGAATTTATTAAAATAAAGGTTACCCTACAAATTAAGCAACTCAAATCATCCGTACGGGCATGGAGGTTTAGCATATAATTGCAATTACCTCTCACGATATGGACATGATTTATTTAAATAATTGTAATTAGATTCTGAACCATATTCATGGCCAACCTACAACATAAGTTGAATGTTCTTTCTTTATTCGCTTAAATACCTTATCAGCGAATCTGGTTTTGTCTTTTAAAAACTTTTATAAACCAAGACGTTAGGGTACGTACAGCGTATAAAAAATTGTAATATTTAGCGGCAAAAAAAAAAGTTAACTCAATAAACACACCTAAATACATTGGATGGCTTTTTGACACGACACAACTATTTAAAAATTTTACATTAATTTTGAAATTGTTTATACACGTATATCAAGCTGAATTTATTATAAAATCTAAATTTGTTAAAAACCACTGAGTCCTTACAACTTTTATGCCAACCTGGATTTTATATCAATAACTTGTTGACTTAGACTTGATTTCCAGGCAATTCCCAATTTCTAGGCGAACTCTTAAAGCAAAATTACAGTTTATGATGTTTTTGTTCTGCCATTTAAAAGTAAAAAGCAGAAAAATAAAATAGGTGTAGATGGTGGGTGTGGTACTTTACCATAAATTGTAACTTGCCTTACTTGTTACAACTCTAAAAAGTTACTAAAACGATGAACAGTTTCTCTTTAACCATTTTCGTACCACCGTGAGATAAATGTTTATAGTTTGGTGTTTGGCCTGTTTTTTTTGTAACTTTTATACGGCCGGGGCTCTCCCATATATAGGGTAGCAGCACAGTTGTATCCCAAAAGTCATGTGGATGTACGCATACCTTCACCATTCGTGTGTCGAATTGCATTATAAAAACAAAAATATATATATACGTGCCCCGTTTCTAAACACGGATAATCATCAGGTCCGAAATGCGACCCCATACCGGCGAGAGAGTACATCCTCCAGAAATATCTGAAGGAGAACCCCGATCCGGAGCGATCCTGCTACTCCCATTTCACCACGGCTACAGGTGGAATTCTAAGGCGTCGTGACGACTTTGTATTTAGGCTAGACTGTGTGATTAGCTAGTTGTAAGTTTAGTGAGCTAGTCACGTAAGCTAGATCTTTCCGTTGGTTCGTAATCGAAGTCCAGGTGTGTAAATGACGTACTGTAGCACTTCATAATATTTACTTGTCCATGTGCAGGCTTGGGTCTTGAGGAGAGTCCTCGACATTCCATAGCACCCTTCTGAAACTAAATGTGAACTTATAACCAGTAATTATTTGTTGTTATCTAGATCTGAGATTATTTGTGCAACGATGAGAGTTGATTTACATTCCAAATTATTGTTATATCTAAAGTTGTTGTTTAACTTTTGTGTTTGTCATCGAGACTCGGCTATTTAATGCATTTGAGAGAGATTTTAACTTCCAGTCAGTGGCCGTTCATATGAAAATGCAGAACAGTTACAGTACCTCGGGTTACCATTACCCTTTAATAAAATACACTGGCAAGGATTTACGAACCGATGGTTGTATTCGCACCGACGTAGTGTTTTGGTACAGTTGTGTGTTGCTAACGCGCAGGTCCCCAGCGCGACGCGAGCACCGCTCGTGAGTTCATACTACGGATGTTCGTCGACCTCAATCCTGACGCCGAGAAAATCATCTACTCCCATTTCACATGCGCGACGGGTGAGTAACCAACCCCTGAGTAATTTCAAAAGGGATATTTTAGATTCGGAGCCATTCCATCGAGTTTTCGGTGGACTCTAACTCTAACTGGGATCAACGGACTCGGTTATTAAAAAGTATTTTCCTCATTCGATTCGGAACCTTGTTTCGTGGGGTATTTGATCGCTTTTATCAAGCCAATATACTATAGGATTTTTAGTGTACCGTTTGGTGTCGTTGTAAGAAGGGAACCCTCGCGGCAGAGTAACCGCCTCGAGACCCATCAGGTGTCTTATTTTGGCACCAGACTGCCTTTATAAAACTCACCGTCTTATTGTACGGTTGAGCCATATAACCAGTGGCGGTACTACCATACAAGTCCAAAAGCCCAGCTTGCCCTACTAAGAGCGTTGTGGGAATTGCATGCTAATTAAGATTTATAAATTTTACTCCTTAGTAGGGCGATCTGGACTTTTGGGCTTGTATGGTAGTACCGCCACTGCTTACAACAGTATCTTCTTCTGTTGCTGAACAAGGCGGATCCTCCTCTGAAAAATAGATCTCACGAAAGACTCTCCTGGCTGCAAAGCCAGAGGTCGTAGGTTCGATTCCCACCCAGGACAAAATATATATATATGCGATGAGCATAGGTATTTGTTCTTTGTCTGGGTGTTAAGTATCTAAATAAGTATATATTTCAAAAATACATAAGTATGTATATCAGTTGTCTGATTACCATAGTACAGGCTCTGCCTAGTTTGGGATCAGATGGCAATGTGTGAGATGCCCCATGATATTATTATTATTATCTCCAGGACGGCAATTTTAATGGTCACACACCAGGTCATGGGTTCGATACCTATAGGTATGAGAACTGTCAAATTTGTGTGACCGTCAAATAGTTGTTCTGAGTATAACATTTCCTTTCAAAAACCCAAGGCAGGTTGACAAGACATTGACAGTTGATCTTATTTAACATAATGTTATGTGATTGTTACTTTGATTTTTCGGAAACTGGCCGATATTCTACAATTGATTAGGTTTGAGAGCGAGAACTCCTAAGCGTGAGATAAACCGCTTCATATTAAATAATATACACTCGATTCGTAGGCCTGTTTTGTAGGAAATGGTATCGTACCCACGTATCGTATCGTAATTTCAAAAACGCATTTCATTTTTTATCTATACAATAATGGATTTCATCTGGGATTTTAATGCAATTTCGACATTGTACTGAAAGGGATTGATTTATTATATATATAAAATAAAATATCTAAATGACATTCGTTATATCTCACAAGACTTACTTCATTTCAGTACTTTTTTTTCCAGACCTAGCAAATGTTTTTCAGCAATTTTTATGGATATCTCAAGAACAACAAAAACGATCGACATGACACATATTTTAGTTTTTGAGTTTAGTAAACAGTTGTTTATCCACGGATAACTAACATTTATCAAGACTTTTTCACGTAATTCTATAGGTTTGGGTAACAAACACAATTTCAACTTCTATAATTTTAATAAAGTATATAGATGACGGAAACTATTTTATGTCTCAGCTGTTTCTTAAACTGTATTTTGTCATAATGCTAAGATTAATTTATCATTTTACTTTGCCTTCGAATTGATATAATTGATTAAGGCAATTAAAAAAAACGAAACAAAATTTTATTTGTCAAAGCAATATATAATATGATTTTACTTTTAGTTAATATGTGTTGCATTCTTTTAGCTTTGTTTTTTTAGAACATCAGGTTGCATGGACACATCAGGTAAACAGGTGAATTTGTGTGTGTGAAATGTAGATAGATTTATAGTAAGCACATTTAGGATAATGTACCAAATTTGCTGTGGCTTTTTGAGTATGATAACAGTTGTTATTTATTGCTAGTACTGTCAAGTGCATATTTTGGGTTGATTTTTTTTTAAGTTTATGAAAAGGTAAAAGTAATATGAAACAAATCAGAGTTGCTTTTCCATTAATATCTTTCATTATTACTTTTATTTTTGGTAGAATGCTTATTTACTTTGAAAATAGGTCCTGCTGTATTAATTGAAAAAAATAAATTACATAGAAATTGCTATGCATGTATGTATACACAAAACCTTTTTATCTCGTCCCATTACCATTAAATCTATATCATCTAATTTTAATCCAATAATAACTGTTTCTAAAGGCTTCCATAAATATGTTCATGGTTTTCCCATATTCTGTAATAAAGTCATATATAGTGAGACTGTTTCATAAATTAGAAACAAACTGTAACTGTCTATTATAATCCCAGTCCATATTTTTCCACATTTTTTGCAAAAATGATATTATTCCCATTGACATTGGTTTCTACATGGCGACAGTAGAAATGTGAAGTATAAAAAGTTTAAAATTAACTCATTTATATTTTCATTTAAGTTTTCATTCACCCTTTTATTCACGTTAATATTTGCACTATTATTTTATGGACTTTTAATTGATTTAGCATGTGGAACAAGATCTACTATTTATTTTTATTTTTTGCATGCTGCTTTGGATCATTTTAAAGACACTGAAAACATTAAGTTAGTGTTCTGTGCAGTAAAGGATACTATAATGCAGTCCGCTTTGAAAGAGTTCAACTTAGCATAATGTTACTTTTTATATATGTTAATTTGCCAATAAAATCTATGTAAGTTGCATGCATGTTTTATTTTACCTGACATAGATATGTTGTAAATTTAAAATAATTCTTATTATTTTGAGCTTTTTATTTTATTAGGGTATGAAGAATTCACGGCGATGGGGGCGAGCATTAATATTTTTATTTTGTTAATAGAGTACTATAAAATCCTCCCAATTATTCAAATGTTATCTTTCTTAAATGTTTCTGCATGTAATTGACATTAAACTATCCCCAAGTATTTTGTATACTCATGGGTATACAAAATACTTAAGCTCGCAATAGAATGTCTAAAAATGGTGATGTTTATTAGTTGTTTTAACCGGATTTATTAGACGGTAATATTTTTTTTTCTAATTTCTACGTGTTTTATTTTTGAACTGTGTCATGTCAAAAGTTTTTTGCCTGCCTTACATAACCAAAAGCCCCTAGGTTTTAAAGTTAACGAAAATTTTATACTACTAGGTTAAATTAATAACTACTAGGTCTAATTATAAATATTCTCCATTATGTTTGAGAGTAAAAATAATAAATGATGAATTAGACCACAGAGATGGTATGGTGTAGACTAATTGTTTGATGCATATTCTTGGAATCCGAAAGCAATTTGAATCAAAATCTTACAATATTACCCAGATGAGAGGCAAAACATGGAAATTGTAATTTTATACCCTTCATGGGCGGATTTTTTTTCGTTCGTTTTTATCATGTTATGTATATCGACGGTGGAAGGCAAAAATGTAGTAACCAACAAAACCAAAATTTTTCTCCAGACATACCAATCGATTTGATTTAATTTACCAATTTCAAAAATGTAATTAAAAAAAAATACTCTGTGTCATTTACTATGATTTTGCTTTCCATTTGCGTCGATATGTATATTTAGAAGTTATATTCTTTTAACTTTTGAATAACTGATTATTATTAACGTCGCAGGATGCTGGACTTTCCATCACATTATTATGCCCCCTACATAATATGGAATCAAGTTTCCTCTGCCCAACTCAACACCCAAGAAGTCTTCTCAAAGTAGCATGCTTCTTTGAATGAATCTGAAAATAAATTTTGAAAAGAAGTTATTGGATCTTCCCATGAAGTCTTAATTTGCGTTTGGCGTTTTTGATGATTAGGATTGTAGGCCAATCTCTAATGCTCTCGCACCCCAGCGAGCTTAAGCAACAGCCTTCATTTGTGCCTAACTTTTAATCTAGGTAGTGCTTAAAAGGCTTCAATCTCTAACAAAAATTATGAGAGAGAATTTAATAAATAGGAGCATGTTTTATGACTCGTGACTCTCACTTAAAATGATATAAGCTCACAATACGTCAAAAAAATGCGCTACTATAAGTCACACACTAGAGTGAAAATTCATAATGTGTAATGTTTGTTATCATTAAAGATTTTTCTACATAGCATAATGTTGTCTAAATTGGCGATTTAATAAACAATAACACATTTACTACTGACCCAAAAAATCGTTCAATACACAGATGCGACTTTCCACTTTTATAATTACTATTTTTTTTTTGACAAAACACATATGTGTAGCCCACACGGGCGATCGGACAGTAAAACACACCGGTGTGTTTACCGCACTGCGAGACACGATTTATTTCGAACACACATTTGTGTTAAGCCGCACGTGCGGTTCGGAATTTTTTCACACAACAGTTGTGTTTCAGCAGTGAATGTGTTAAATAAAAATATTTTAAAGATAACGCCAAAACTTAAGCGTCATGTTTTAACAATTTTTAAGGCTCAGCATGGCGTTTTGGTTTTAAACTTCTTGAACTTGTCCTGAATCTATATTGGGCATTTTCGTCCACTTGGAAAGCCTAAAAACAAAACAAATATTTGAGAATGCAAGCACGTGAAAGATATGTTCGTAGTTTGTATAAAGATTTTTTTTCGCAGGCTACATTAGTGTGAAAAAATAGGATGATTTTAGTATCTTTGTTAATTTAGACAAAAAAATGTTATTGAAATTAACATTATTATATTATTACACATAATATAGTACTTATTCGACGCCGAATACACAGTTGCAATAAAATAATTGTTATTTTAGACGTATCAAAGGCTGGAAATCAAAAATTGAAGTCATTGTTTAAATATAATTTTCAGCCTACATAATATCTTTGAGTCCAGATAGCTAAACCACTTTAATCAAGCTTCTAATTGTTTGTTATATTTAAATAAAAATAAAATTTAATAATTATTCTTCCTATAGTTAGGTGCTCTTCAAAAAATATTTTATGTCAAGTTATAAAAACCTATCAACTAATCAAACTATACAAAAATTAATATTTTTTAAAACGGAAACATTAGGTAACTAACTTTTGGTTAACTGAGATAATTTTACAGGCTAATACACTATAATAAGCAAAGGAAATGTGATAGAAAGAAACTAAGATATTATAAACAAAAAAATGTATATTTAATTATGCCTTGAGAAAATCTTTTTATTATATATTTCAAAATTACTTGCATATTAAATACATATTATATCATGATAGTTGTAGTTAACAGAGTTCACGGCAAGTTATATATTAATGGACATTAAGTCATCCAAAAAAAAAGCAAAGGATATAAAATTTGTATCTACATTATACAGCCATTACTTCTCGAATTATGTTTGTTGATTGAAAGATGAAATCTGTTATACATTTTTAATCAGTTTTAGAATGATGGAACAAAAATATTGAGCAAAATTAGGTAAAGGAAATTGATTGATACCTAAATTGCAGTGAAGATATAAAGAAACAGAGGTAATAATATTGTATGTTTAGGAAATATTTTATATAAATGCACATAAGTGACCATATATATACCCTATATATACCCTAAACTCCCAACATTTATAACCCGAAACACTGCAATTATGGTTCAGTAATATTATAAATGATGTGCGATTGTCTATCCTTTCATGTGTCACACAAAACTGTGTTAAGCCTGTTAGCATATTTTTCGACTTTTGAGTTTATTTGTTATTAGTGTTCATCTCTCTTATCAGTTATCACCAATTATATTCGAAAAAGCAACAACCAATAATAAGAAAACTATACTGTAATAACATTATATAGCTACGAAACAAGGGTTAGACTTCATTCATATTTGTACTATTAATTAAGGTAGTAACTATAGATGCTAATGGTATAGGTAACCAAAATATGTTATATATCATATTAAAGATGTAATACCCCAAGAGAACTGCAAAAAACCTGTACCTTGTTCGAAACTTATGTTGTTTAAATAAAAGGTTTTCTTTTAATAAGATAGTTTTATATTTAATAAAATTCTGTAAATTGAAATTTTCTAAACAAAATAAAGGGTAATATTTTAGTTTAGGCCATTTAAAACTTAAATAGCTGTGGGGAAAAAAATACTTGTATTATCGTATGTAATCTTTGGTTTAAACTTATCTTTATTAAATAAAATGTTCGACAATGTTGTGTTAAACAGATTTTGAATCACTGGTACAATATATTGCAGAATGTTTAGGAAGAATGTCCGTGGGAAGAGTTTTTCATATCGGTGCAATACTGTAGTACGACAATTTTCAAAATGGAAATTGTAAATAAATATTTTTATTCGTTCTATGACGCTATTGTTCGCTGACGTAAACAGGTATTTTTTATTTTGAAATTGTACTTGTAGTTTAAACTTCATTTTTACAAACGTTTTTATCGAGGAACGTTATGCAGTTTTTAGACAAGATAAATGTTTATTGTGTGCGGAATTTTGCTGCCAAAAACGATTCGCGATTTCCGAACGTTCAAGTGGATAGATCATTTCTTTTTTTTAACTTTTTACGGCGTTAACAAGAGCAATATATTTTATATTAATAGTTATGTTATATCTTAGATTTACGTTAATAAAATCACCACAGACTGATTACACTAACACTGAATTAAAATTGACGATTGAAATTTTCTTCTCCAAATGTATTTATTCAATAGCCTATTTAAATAAATATATTTGGATTTTGTCAATAATATTTTTTTAATATCAGTATTTTTGATACATTGGTAACTTTGCGAAATTACGTCATTGTCACTGTTATTGTAAAGCATATTATTTTTATTTCTAAAGAATATTATTTTCTTTACTAATCAGCTGTAAAAAGTCGTCCATCTTTAACGTTGTATCAGACTTAGTAGCGTTCTGGCTTCTATCACAGGTTTATAGAAACATTTTGTGCTAAAATGCTATTATGAATAACAGTTTTAGTAAGTTATAGTATAGCGAGCCTTTAGGTGTGTTTATAACTTTTTATGAATAAGACGTTATAACTTTATAGTAGGTTTATAAAACAGTTTGGTGCTAAAATGCTGTTATGATATATATCATATATGGTCGCTCGATTTCTCTTCCAGATACCGAGAACATCCGTTTCGTGTTCGCCGCCGTGAAGGACACGATCCTGCAGTCTAACCTGAAGGAGTACAACCTCGTGTAAGCAACGCCGGGGGCATCGTCCGTCGACACAAATCTGTGATTGTGTAAAACACATAATGCGAACATCAATCATTTCACGACAATGTGTATAATTCACGAACTGAGAACGGATGGACAAACCTAATTACCTTGAGACGATTTACGAGGAGTATAAGGCTAGATTGTAAGTCATTTAACAAGGAACCAGCGCGGGCCCCCATCCCCTCGGATCGCCCCGGGGCCGCTACTGGTTTTTCGACATGGGTTTTTTTAATGATGGAGTTATTCACAACTTATGTATGTGTCTGTAACGGTGAATATTATTATTATGATTACTACTACTATTGAATTGTGCATTTTTTCTTTAATTTCTTCATTTTGCAAAAATCGCGGCGAGCCCTGGCCCCGCCGCGGGCTGCTTTTAGTCATTGTTTTAGGGATCTATCCTTCTCTATTTTTTTTTCGTTCTCTGTAAAGTTTGTTGCCATAATATCTTTCTACGTTTAGTGTACGTGTACCACTGCGGTCCACACGGTTGGATTTGAACAAACTAGTCCCGAGTGAAATTCGCGTACGCCGCGCGCTTACGGTATCGAGTCCATCGGTCGGCTGCCGTGTTTATTATTACGTATTTATTGTTTTTCTGATTTCGGTACGTGCGATGTTCGGTGGCGGCGGCGTCGGTCCGCAATGTTGCGCGCTGGGGAGACGGTTGACGGCGTTCCGGGCCCGATATTCATTATTTCGATATTTGTAGTACATTTATATATTATTTCCACGACATTGCCTATTACAGTTTCTGTTAAAGTTTGCTTTTCTCAATAAACTCTTACTAGGTTGTTGAAATCGCGATCGTTAATAACAATTTAGAAATATATAGGCGCGTGAAACATTTATTTCCCCCCCTCCCCGTTCAATTTGTCTCCTTACTCTCCTCTTTTGTTATGAACCATAATATGAAAATTTGGACACGTTTGGTCTGCATCGCACCTCGACCGTCTCCCTACTGCTCGAATTCAACACAAACCGTTAGTTCTCTGTAAGCTTGGAAGATTTTATTGTATTTTTTTTAAATTAATTAAATAAATAAATAAATAATGAACGCGTTACTTTTGTACATTGGAATTTTGTTAATTGAATATATGTTATATGTTATTATTTAAGCTGTTTATATTAAACTTTATGGTGTTTTCTACACGAATTGACTTCACACGCGATAAGTTTCCCTTGTTTGTTAACCGAACGCTTCGAGTACGCATTTGGGTGTATTTGGTTCTCCTGATGTTAACCGTGTACGTCAATAACGAACAATAGCCGAAAATCAATATGAAAAGTTACATGTTAGTTGTGTAAGGACATTTTTGATGCATTTGATATGAACTTTTTTTACTAGTGAACCCAATAAAGCGGATATGTGAATTGTGGAAACCGATACTGGAGTTTTTTGCACGAAAGCTTTTAACACAGGAATGTAATATATTGTACATTTTTGGGATTAAATGTGCTGAGTGGATTGAGCCGACAGCTCAGTGCCGAGTTTTGCTATTGGCATACCTCACTGCAACTGAAGCACATTTATACATATTACATATTATTATTATACACGTCGTCCTATATTTTAGAGATTTTTATTATGCTATGCTTAATTTAGTGTGTTGCTTCGTGTTATTATTTAATATTATTATTGTATTTTTTTTTCGTATATATAGTAAGAAACAAAGTTTCTATTTTATAATGAAATAACTTATTAACTTATTTGTTGTTGTGACTTGATTTTCCTCTATAAGCGTCGCTCGTTCCAATCGTCTAAATGAAATTAAGCATACCATAACACCGGCGCAACTGTCAATAGCAAAACTGTTTGCTTTTAATTAAGATACAAGCTGTCCGAGATGCTCAAGATATTGTGAATTTTGAAACTTAGCGCACAATATATTGGAATATTTCTAGTGATGTTACCCATTGAACGTGCAATCTCTGTGTATGCCATGTACATAGAAAACTATATTTCGTTTGTGCAATTGTACGGCGATACTGTTCTTCGGTTCGGGGTCCGCGGGCGGCAGGGCGGGTGCGTGCGACCGGCGACGCTCGCTCCGATTTGCCAAAGTGGGATGGGATACGTTTGAATAGATGCCTTTATAACTAATAGTAATGTACAGACTGATCTTATAGTTTTCCTTTTTCAATGTTTCGAACGATGTAAACGAGCGAAGGGGGAACGGAGAGGGGGAGGGGGTTGATCTATAGGGTGGTGTATTCGCGTTTATCGCGCTCGCCGCAAAGCACGCCTGCCCGCGGAACCGCTCTTCCGTGCGAGTGGACTGAATTTTTTGGTGTAAACGGTGTGATTATTACTGATTACCTGTTTTTTTTTTATTTTTTGTTTTTTTTTTGTACCACGGACATACAAGAAATTATTGCTAAAACTATATTATAGTCTACCGTTGCTTTACCTTTTGCGTGAGATTGTGAGGATTTTAGCTTAAGTTTCGACTGAAGACGGATGCCTGTATGTAATATTGTAAATTATAATTTCTCATAAAATATAATTTTTTTCAGCTACGCGCGTTGTTTTCTTTGCCACTTTCAATTCTTTGGGGTGCGGCTTTGATTCGTCTTGTCATGTTCGAAGCAAACTATATAGATATATAAGTATGATATTTTAGAATTTCCAATTCAGTGGCTTGTGATCTCTTAGTGACATGTTTGAGGAAAGTTGCGTTTTACCAGGAACTACTATTTGGCGATAGTATAAATTATCATTAGGCAGTAGTACACATAAATTAACTTTTTTTATGTCCATTAATGATGGTTTCGCGGACCACTTTTTTCTTGGGTTTGTTTTTTGGGCCTTCTATCCAGTTAAGAACCACTGCTAATTAGACATTTTTTTTAGTTATCGTTTACAGTACACAAAAGCAAAGGCCCAGCAGCTTGTGAAAATAATACCAAATATTATTTAATTTTCTAAAATTAGTACCGGAAGCTTATCAGGAGTAATTTTTTGTTATTTTAGTTGTCATACCTTTAAATTAAATAACTTCTAAAGTCCAGGCTTTATATTTTATTTTGTCTTTTTGGTATACTAAGTTACGGATGAAGTTTGTATACCCATATTAACCTCTTATAACTATAATGTCTGCGACTTCAGAATTGGGTCCAGAAAGAAATAAAAATATGTTAATTATAGAAATAATTAAAATAACATAATAATTTCTTTTATTTTAAAGGTTTAGGTAAATTGACGGATTATTTTTTTTCTTCGGTATTTATATGTTTCGTAACTATGAAGGCCTAAAGCAGATATTTCTAAACGTTATTTCCTCATAGACTACTTTCGAAATTCGACTGGTTTCCGTGAAATAACTCTTATTTCTAAAAGGTCTTTAATTGATCGTACAGAGCGAATTATAGTGACGAGGTCGTTTATGGTTAGGGGAGGCCAGGGTTGAACGTTACAATTTTTAAATTTCTCGTAATATCTCAGATCATAATTTAGAATACCAAAATTCTAGATATTACATATGATAGATTGGTCATTCAGCTGTCTTTTCACACTAGTTTAAGTGCAACTTATATAACAAATTTTGAGAAAAAAGACAAGATCACAAAAGTGGAATTTGTTACAACCATTCCTATCCCTAAGGTTGGTTGTGGCAGAGTAAAGGGATAGCTGTAACATTGTCAATAAAAACAAAGTTACGTGCCTTAATCAAGAAATTATTATCAGCCTTTTAGGTATAACTTTTGCTTCCCTTTCCATTATATTTCCTGGGTCTTGCCTTTGGTAGGGGCTTACCTTCATAAGGACTAAAATATGACATCGAAATGTCCTAAACATTAGTTGAGGAGGTAGATGAAATTCGCAAGTTATCGGATAAAGTAGCCACAT
Source organism: Eurytides lysithous rurik (assembly GCA_018247575.1). Lineage (NCBI taxonomy): Eukaryota > Metazoa > Arthropoda > Insecta > Lepidoptera > Papilionidae > Eurytides > Eurytides lysithous. The sequence goes on from DWHO01001401.1 coordinate 13,232, forward strand.
CTACTTTCGAAATAACTGTTGAATGTAAAGCAGTTATTGGTGACAAAGTTAATTCACGAAGGGGTTTTTACCAGTAATGGTGAAGCTGGCGAGGCTAGTGAAACTAGCAACGGTGGGGTTCTAATGATATCGTTGAGCGTAACTCACGCTGTAAGAGCAGAAAATTATCATTCGAAATTGTAATGCATGCGTGATGATGATGAAGAGGCCATTGAATCAATCTGATGACTTGTTGATGGAATCGGTTCTGGTAGCGGGGCAGCAATACCTTCTAACCGTCGATCAGTGACAGAGCTAGGCAAAAAGTCGACGTCTGTAAATACTTGCGTATTGACGGGCCAAATCCCTGTGCAAGCAAAACCCGCCTGTATATTTCGTGGTGTTACGGCGATTGGAATAGAGTCTCGTACTATACTGGGTATATCATATATCGTCATAACCTTGCCAGGATTCGATCTCATCCAGTTGTCACAGCATGCATTGACGTCTTTTTTGAGTGGTCCGAATACACTGCGATCAAGCGGTTGCATCTTGTGTGTGCAATGTGGTGGGAAAGTCAAAAGGACGATCCCAGGATCTCTACAAAAGTCAACATTCTTTAGTGCTATGTGGGAACAGTGACTGTTCAAAAGAAGAATGCATTTATTTTCTTTCGATGGTCTTGCATAATTCTTAAAATGATGCAAAAATATGTTGAAATCATCCTCCTGCATCCAACCGTTTCCATTCACACTGCCAATAGACCCTTGAGATACATCACGGATAAAATTATCTTTTTCTAGGAAACATGAACATTGGAGGAACGCTTTGTCTAATTAACTGCAACAGCTACTGTAACCAGCACCACGTTCTGCGGACGTGACTGAGCTTACTTGCTTGGTGCTTCTACCTGCTACAACTCTGGTTTTTGCGCAGTGGTTATGTCAGTTTCATCCCAATTCCATATAGCTGATGCATTATGACTATTTCGTGCTAGAATATCTGTATATGTTGTCAAAACAATTCAACATTGCTTTGATTGTAACTCGTCGCTCGGGCAATACTTGTTGCTTGCCCCTGGGGCTCTTATTGATAATCTCGGATTACGACGAACAAACAATCTCGACCAGTCGTGACCATCACGTTTATTGGACCTCCACGAGCTGGGAATATCTTTATTATATTTAATTGCTAATTGAAACGCTAGATTTCGTACTTCTTTGGTCGTTAGTCCGTAATTCATTTGAGAATAGTGAAGTAAATATTTGGCTAGTATTTTTTCTTCCTCGTCGATAAAAACTCTTTGTTTTTCGATAATTTGGAAGACTTTTAATACCTGCTTCAAGCATTTCCTTTTTTCTTTTTTTGCACATATCTATGGTTAAAAAAAAGAAACAAAAAATAAATCTATGATTTCTACAGTAACCATTCTTCTGGTGGTCGTTCTCTTATGTACATTAGACATTCTGGAATAAGAAAATAAATGTAAAAGCTAGGGATGAAAGTAACAACTTGTTACTGTTATCCTTAGCACTTGCCGATAACATAAAAAAACGTTAGAAATGATACTATTTCGAATTCTAAATTCGAAATAAGAATAGTCATACTACTTTACTAGTGCTTGACACGTAAGCTTGAACCTACCATAATAAAAACTAACATATTCAAAAAAATCTATCAAACCTTGCTTTTAAGGTATTATTGAAGCACCAACTCGCTACGTCCACAACCTGTCGTCACAGCGCCGTGATCGCAACTACGGTAAGGTGGGGTTCGAAATGGCACATTTTGGTGATACAACCATCAGTGCAGCCAACGTACTTCGTTTGAAAATTATTTTTTTACGTTTGTCCTGTGTTACTTTTATACCTGGTCTCCCCTATATGATAAATTTACCGTAAACTATCTAAATGCTGGTATTGCTTTTAGGTTTTTTGTTTAAACTGTGTGGTTATTCAGCGTGGTGATTAAAAACGACCTAGAAAGTTTCTGTTCACCCTTTCAAATATGATTGACTATATTAACAATTGAAAATTCGCAGGCCATTGTGCTTTTCTTATTAGGTTTTTGTCTTGTATTGTCGCCAGTAATATACACAACATATTGAAGACCGTTCAGCTTGTTAATGAAATATATGGTCGGGGCAAAAGTATTTTCGTATTATTCATATAAAGGAAAATTTTTTTTTAGGTATGATTTTTTATTTATTCATAATATGGATGTACCGTTTTAATCGATGACTTGTTGCCATCTTGTGGGTAGTGTGCCATGATCCCATTCCTGTAGAAATTTTGAGATTTTCGATTAAAAAAATCTGACAGGTAGTGTTCACAGTGTTCTTTTGAGGTTAGCTTTATGCTTCCTAAAGAGTTCTGCAAT
>DWHO01001402.1:0-15588 GCA_018247575.1 Eurytides lysithous rurik
GATTAATAGATAGCGACGCCCACGAGGGGTATCGGATGGCAAACGACACACTTTCTCATTGTAATATAGTATTCTAATCTAAAGTATTGCCTCCAGCCTCCATGGCCTAATGGTATAGGCCCGCGCCGGAATCGGAGGTCGTGGGTTCGAATCGCGTGGAGGGCAATGACTTTGTATTGTTGTTCTTAGTTAGGGCATTACGGTCTGATCACCCAATTGCCTGAAAAGTAAGATGATCCAAACCGTAATGTCACCCCCTCTGCGCCTGATCTCACTCCAGTTGTGTCGGTTATCTGTCCCATTGGGCTATGAAAGTGAAGGAAGAGAGTCCACATGTATCTGTGCAACATCACAGGTAGATTGTGTAAGAGTTCACTACAAATATGAATTTCCACAATACCGGTCATATTGGCAACACACTTGTACTTTCAAATGCGGAAACGGTGGTTCATCTACCTTGAGCTACCTCACTCACCAGACTTAGCCCAAAAATACGATCCTTTCACTCAAAAGTCAAAGTCAAAAATTCTTTATTGAAAATTGGATTGGTTTACAATCACTTTGACGTCTAATGATTACGTCTACTGTCCTTCCGTGACTGGTTTGGTGAGTTGTATTGTAGTAACAAAACAGTTTCTTACCAATCCATGTCTCATTTATTTTCGTTATAATATAGTTATTTGTAAATTATTAAAAGATAGCCTGGAGCCTATATTTTTAACAAACAACTCACCTGCAATACCTCTTTTATATATGTATGGGTAGTGAAATAATAAAAGGGAATTTACATTTTGTCTAGATTATCTTGTGAGTGGTTGTGAGAATTCAAGGACATCGGTTCTTGTCGCTAATTGAAGGGGCTGCTCAGTGGCCAGATTTTGTCAGGCAAATAACTGAACTTATAATTTCTTGCTTTAAGAATGTCCATAAACTATTTAAAAACAGAATAATCTAGAAAAATTAAGAGATGAGTAAATCATTAAATGCCCGAAAACAACATTGCAGATGTACTACATGTTCGGTTTCCTGTTTCTCGTGTTCGTGATCCTCGTGATCACGTGCTCGGAGACGACGATCCTGCTTTGCTACTTCCACCTGTGCGCTGAGGACTACCACTGGTGGTGGCGGGCATTCCTCAGCTCCGGCTCGACCGCCGGCTACCTGTTCATCTACTGCTGCCACTACTTTGTCACCAAGCTCAACATCGAGGACGCAGCCTCGACTTTCCTGTACTTCGGCTACACGTTCCTCATGGTGTTCCTTTTCTTCCTGCTCACCGGCACCATCGGATTCATGGCCTGCTTCTGGTTCGTGAGGAAGATCTACAGCGTCGTCAAGGTCGACTAACTGAATGACGCTAACGCGCTGGCCACGTTTGCCGCGCTGTTCTGTGCTGTGTAATGCCGAGGACACTTTTGCGAAACGATTTTTTTTTAATTATCACCTTTCCCATTGTGTGCTTGGTGAGATTTCGATATTTGTGTAATATCGTACTTTTTAAATAAATTAATGACGATTTTAGGTGTCCATTTATTTATCGGTGTATCAATTAACAGCTTCTTTTAGTCATTGTATATAAGGTCATAATGAAAGAAACCGAGTGAGTTTCAATGATCTAACGTTGGTGTTATAGATACACCTACACAAGATAGTGTAAATTAAGCAGTGCATTGGTTGATTATGATATAATTAATAAATAACAGAAATATTGAGTGTTATTTAGTTAGACTTTAGTAGATGTTGTGACTACTACCTACTGATATGAAAGCACATATGAAGCTACTATATAATGTTTTGTTGCAAAATTTGATAGATTACCCTTTTATGAATATGTTGTTTATAAAGCTATTCAGTATGTACAGTCAGTATTTAAAGTTTCATATAAACACTTTAAAAACAATATTGCAAGAACTTTGACTATGCTGAAGAATTTGAAACTTTCATATCAATGCAAACTTATTTACAAAATATATTTAATGAATATTCGGAAGTGAAAACGAATGTTAAGCAATTGATTATAAAACAGTATGTTTCAGTTCATGTGGTGCCATATTCACGAATACAATTAGATCAATGTATAACAAAATGTACCTTATGCATTTAAATTGTACAACAATTTTTACAACTTGCACAGTATTATTTTTGGAACTAAAAGCACCAGTTGAACTGGATCTATGTGTTGAATGATTGATATGTTTTATTTAGTTTATGTAAGTATACCGCTTACTAGTGATTTATTATTTTATCATTATTGCTATATATGTGAAAATAAGCAATTGGGTATATATATTTAAAACTGCTTAGAATTAAAGAAAAAACAGTTTATGTAAACAATAAATTGACTATTTTATTATTGGATTTTATTTAAATAAAACATGTAAACTCAATTTTCATCACTTGATTCCGAGAGATCTGCCGTTTCTTTGGGCGCTCTAGCTTCTCTTATCTTGCGCTTTGTTCTCTTATCGATTTTGGTTTTCCTAAAAATTTCTATTGCCTTCAATTTGTTTTGCAAAATGTCTTTCTCCCTTTGGGGTATGATTTTCTGCAATTTTTCAGTTTTAGGAGTTTTGATTTCAAAACCTTTTTCACCTGTTTCATTAACTTTAATGGTACGAGTGACTAATTCCACAGTACTTTTCTTCTTTTTACTTGTAGAAGGTTCAGATAAACCCTGAGTATCTGAACATTTTTCGAGATTTTTTCCCCCAGTAGCTCTTCTTTTTTTCTTCGGCTCAATATCCTCTACTGTCATTTTCTCTGTGCTATTTTCTGGGCCCATTCTTTGTACCGCCGCTTTTACTCTTTTACTCATTTGGTCTTCCAGTGACTGAAATTCAATTTTTTTCTTGAAATAATCTTGGACAGATTTTTGGGTCTTGCGCTCAGTTAATCTGCCTAACACTGGTTTAATTATTTCGTCCAATTTATTTTGTGACCAGCCAAATTTCTGTTTAGCATAATCCCGCAATATCGTTATATCTATATGACCCCAGGTAAATTTTTCTTCACTTTTCTCAATTTTAGGCTCCAGATATGCTTGAACTACCTGTAAATATATTTTATTTAAAATATACATTTTAAATTAATAATAAGCTACATGATTCACTCGGCAGTGTTGAAAAAAATTGTGATTTTCATCAAATTTAAAAAGGAAAATTTTTAAGGGAATTTGCATAAATTTAATAAATAATTACACATTTCCATAATTTAAACATTCAATTTATCTACCGATAGTAGATCTAGCGCACTTTTAATTTAGCATTACACCATTAGTCACCAATCGGAGCTTAAATATGGTTACAATAATGTTAAATTCGCCTCGCAATTTTAAGTACTAACTTGAAAGGTCTGTGATCTGACTGCTGCAAAACATTTAGATAAACTTCATAATAAGTATAAAAAGGATTGTACATAATTATCTAACGCACCCTTATGCTGGGAAAATCCTCTGTTAATTGTACATTTTTTAACTTCTTCTTAAGACTAGTATTATCAGTCCTTCTTCCTGCCCGGACCCAATTTTTAAACTCTTTCAGGCCAGATATCATTTGTATATACTGCCCCTGTTTTGTTGGTTCATTCAACAGCTGTCTCTTGTTGAATGGAAAAGATGCTAAAATTTCCAAAGCAGTCACTGGCCCTACACCTGGCACCCCTGTGGTGTAATCACTTCCTACCAACAAGGCCAGCAATATAAACTGCTCCCTTGTTAAATCTGAAATTATAAATAGTTATTTTTGTTTTTCAATAAATAAAACCAAAATAATATTATAGTAATTTGCTATGTCATGTTACATTTGGGTAAATAGACAAGAGTAGGAATGGCTTAAAGAAAAGAATCATATTATTGCCTACTGTATAACCCTACCATAATAAATATGACAAAAATCTACAATCAAAATTAAAAGTCTTTTCAAAGTGTTTGTCAGTATTAGAATAGAATTGAGAACTTACTAAATGCTTTCTCTATTCTTTCAGATAAAAACTGCATCACATGCTTTTTCTGGTTGAAGAAATTTTTATACACAGTTCTACCCCCAAATAACCAAATATCACTGTCATCAGTTATAGTTCCATCAGTTAATTTAATACTCTCAAGAAATGCGCACTGAGCTTCGGCTTCGGTTGGAGCGACAATATATGGTATACCAAAGATCTGCAATAACTCTTGCGCCTCATTAGTCATCTGCTCTGAAATATTGCGACCAATTCGATCTAGTCTTCCTTTCTCTTGCAATAGATCATTCTCATTGTTCTGCACTTCAGTCATCATTTCATTCAAATCATCTGTCAATACTATTTCCTTTGGCACCTGATATAATTTATTTTTTACATTATCATTAGTTTTTTCTTTATTTTTATCATTACTATTTTCTGTACCAGTAACATTTTCTAGTGGAATGACTTTTGGAATTGAATGTACTAAGTTAGGTTGCTCAGATGCACTGGAATTTTCTGTTCTTAAGGGAAGTTTTATATCCACAGTAGTGTTTTTACTTACATCCATAAGCATTTCCCTATTTTTTCTGTTTACATAAGAATTATTCTTATTAACATTTTTATCGGGTATGTCTTTCATAATTGGTTCTGTTTTTATTTCAAAATCAGTACTAGGTGAATTTTTCAAATATGTTATTTTTTCTTTCTTTGGAATATTTGTTTGTTCTTTATTTTCAAAAACATCGGCAAACATATCATCATCAGGAGCTTCTCCCATATTGAGTGTGAGCTCAACAACAGGTACTTGCTTACAATCACTTTCTGGCACTTCCTCAAATTCACTATCAGTTGATTCCTCAACTTGATTTTTATTCATAACAATATTTGAACTAGTCTTAAAATCTTTTATTTCGATAGGTTCTTCTTCAATACTAGTCTCTAAGTCTATTACATTGTCTGATGGATTTCCAAGACAGATCACTGACTTTTGAGTTGCATTCATGTCTTCATGATCAGAAACATGATTGGTATTAACTTCTAATGCTTCTGAACTGTCATTTATCACCTCATCTTCATCAGAAGACAGATTTATTTTATCTACTATGATAGATTGTTCACTCTGAAGATCTTCAATTATCTTGTCAACTTTAGGCTTATTTTTAATGGCAACTTTTTTTGTATTTACAATATTATCAATTGCCCTATTAGTAAAATCACTGTATTGCATAATATATGCTTTAGCTGAAGACATATCTGGAGGTTCATAACTTTCATCATTTTCAGAATATGAGTTTGAACAGTCAGAATCTGATAAAAATGAAGTCCAAGATTCATCAGTTTTAGTGGCATTACTTGTATTCGCTTCATCAACACATTCTAGCGACATTTGTATAGCTTTTTGTAACTCTTCATCTTCAGTTAATGTAACTGAATCAAGTTTTTGCTCTACCTTTTTTTCTTGTTCCAATTCATTTTTCTTTTGAAGCAATTCCTGGTTCTTTTTTGCTTCTGCTATAGCTTCTTTTACATTATTAATAAGAAAAAATCTTGTCGTGTTATTAGCAGCAATACGCCTAGTAGGAAGGCTGTCAATTTTTGTATCAATACCTTCTTCATTTAACAATGATTCAAGTTCATTTAAAGACATACTTCCATCTCCCATTTCCTTTTCTGTTTGTTCAAGGCATTCCTGTATTTTTCGACGTTTAAGTAACCTCTGCATTTGAAAATCTGCAAAATTATCACTTTTTTTTGGTAGAGTATGGAGTTTTCCCCATGAATTCATTTTTCTTGTTTCCTTTAACTCCATAAGCAAATCATATTTCTCTTTTGCTGGCAAATTTTTAAAGCTATCTGATTCCACATCAACTGTATGTAAATCAACCGTTGAGGCACTTGAATTTTGCTCATCCTCAGACCTGTTAGAGGAAAAGAAGATTCGATTTTTTTATAGAGTAGGCTAACCAACAAGCAAGTGGCTCACCTAATGGTAAGCGACAACTACCGCCCATGGACATTTGCAACAGAACTTGTAAATGCATTGCCAGCCTTTATGGGGGGAAATTTTGCAGCTAGGAGGGAAGAGTGAGCGGATGGTATGATAGAGGGGTGTTGGAGAGGGAGGAAGGGAGAGTATGGAGGGGGATGGGCCACCGGCCACCTCACCAACCGGACGAAACGCGGCAGCAGAAACACTTCCACTTTACGCCGATTTTCTGTGAGGTTGTGGTACTTATCCGGTTTAAGCCAGCCCATTCAGCTGCGGGAACAGCTGTGCCACACACGTTCTACCACCGTAAAAATTGATAACTGATACTATTAAAGGCATTGAACGTATTGTTTTTAACACTATGCCAAAAAGCATTTTAAATAACTTACTCTGATTCCGTTGCTTCTTCTCTTTGGGGTAAAGCTGGTAACTTAAATAAGTCCTCATTATTAACTTCATTTATATTATTTGCTTTCTTTGGGGAAATATTTTTACCCAATAAACTACCAATAGCAGTTTTTTTCCCCAGCAATATTGCAAGTTCTCTTTTTAATCGTTCTGATTCTGAATTATATTTTGTCTTATTATCCTGTCTTTTAGCCTGTAAAATACAAAAAAAAAATTTAATTAAGACATGACAGACATGAAATATATTATTATCTTGTTCATATTTTTTTTACTGTTATTAATAGTATGACATATACATAAGTTATACTATTGTACATGACATGTATATAAGTTTTTAGGTAAAAATAGCCATTTTTATTTCTAAATAACACTTTTAATTTTTACTTCAATCTTTGTATTTTTTTAAATACCGGTTTTCTTTTTTTTAAGACACCTATTAAATTTTTTCTTCAGTAATAACAATGATTGACATAGAAGGTTATGTTCTTCTTTTAAGTCAATACTAAATTATCAATTTGCCTTTTACAACATATCTTATCTAACTTTTTTATAATGCTTAATGCATTATATGTTGAAAAAATTATTTCTTTTATTTTTTTTAATAAAAGTTGTTATTTCAACCTGAAAGCCTATATACATATGAGAATATAAATTTTTAATAAATATACTTCTACTTTAAATTTACCATTCAACAATTGTAATGTCTTGGAAATATTGATAATGAAGCAGATTTTATATTTTTTTTATAAAAAAATATTTTCTTTCTTTTCTTCAACCAACAATACAATTATATTTAATAGTTTGGGTCATCAGAGTTTCAACAGTTCCAGGCAATTTTTAAGCTTGAGCATCTTGTTTCATCAACAAATACATTAGTTATGAATTGAAATATTTTTCAATATCCTCATATTTTGAAATTCAATTTGTCCAAGTTACAGTTAATTTCTGTTGGTTCTGAACATTAATTTCTATTTAATGTGTTTTAACTAAATATTTAGAATATTACTTTTAGGTAAACTGATATTGTATAACTTTATATATTCTTCTACAGTTACAAAAATTTAAAGTAGTAAATTGACCATCCATTCCCAATAAATAACCTTTTATACATTCACATTTGAAGACCAAAAATAATATTATTAGTTGTGCTTAAGTAAATTTTTCCAACTAATTAAGTTTATGACAACATCAAGTAGTTAATGAGAAGTAAGATGCAATATTAAATATTTAAAATAAATTTAGGTAAAAGAAACTAATCTACAGCTATATCAACTTACAATTGTTTCTTTCTTTAAATCTGGGAATCCACCATCAAAAACAAAGACTGGTTTTATTCTAAAATACAATAATTTACAAAGACGCTGAAATAATCCTAAAAGATGTGCATTCGGCATAGGAGCTCCCTTTGCATCTTGGTAACCTTTAACCATCTGATGCAACCATATTGATATATCTGGTGAAATATATAAATGTTTTTTAACAAAATAGATGAGGTATTATAAAATATATAACTAATTTTTGTCGTACCAACTGCTAAAACTTTGTTTTCTAAAGTCTCGATAGGTACTGGTTTGCCCGCCGGTTCAATAAGCCTCCACAGTCCAGTGACTCCCATCGCGTGTGATTAAATTCCAGAACAGATTTTTTGTTTTAACTAATGTATATATCAGTGTACATAACAAAGGTCGTTTCCCACGAAATCTCCGGTCAATCGTTGATCTCTTCCTCACACATCGCAACCTTTTCGCTCTGTGAACTCGACGTATTTATGACGCACACAAAAACAAATCGAAATGCCGCCTGCTACTGGCGCATTCGTAAGTGTTCCGTTCACTACATACACTATCAAATGTTTTACTACGCCGCGACGCCCACTCTTTCCCACACTTTATTTTCTCACGCCCCATGCGTAACCCCACATCCTATGACCGACCGTCTGCCGGGCTTTAGTTGGGTCTGTTCTGTTGTCAGTCGCGCCGGAGCCAACCTCGCATCGCTCGATTTTATTCGTGCGCGTGTAATCGACAACACGCTTGCCTTGAATATCGTTCTGTGTCTATGGTCCATCTTGACAGATCTCTGTAAAAGCGTTGTCGTATTTATATCGAAATAAACACAAGTTTTGCAAACTTTTATTAGCAAATATAAACAAAATTTTAGGAACGTAAACTTTATCAGATCGCATTCTCGTCTACCGCTATTAATGTATTAACTCTAAACAGTGGTATGTTGGCTAGACTGTTCGAAATATCTGCTATCGAACAGGTGTTTTTGAATGAAGTGTGTGTAAAAGTTCCCATCATAATTATTTATTTATGGTGCCGCGAATAACACAAAAGTGTATCGATCGTAAAGTAATTAGTCAATAAGTAGTGCAGACGACGGTCTCGGAAGTGTTTACGCTTGATAAGAGAGAGACGCCACTGATCACGCAGGATATTATCAATTTCAGCTGCGGTAACATGGATAATGTTTACGATAATAATTCAACAGTGCGATGCAGATAGGGGTATGAGAACGGCGTCATGTGCGCTGGGCAATTCGATCCATCAGTGATGAAGTCCAGAGCGAGGTGAGAGTGAAGGTGGCAAGCATGCCGCACCAGTACGGCGCGGGCGCGGGCGGCATGGCGCAGGGCCCACCGTCGCCGCCGCCGCAACACGGCGCGCTGTACCCGCGTTACGCCAGCGCCGCGGGCCCCGGCGCCGGCGCCTATCGCCCGGAGGAACGACGGCTCACGCGTGAGGCTATGGAGCGTTATCTGCGCGACCGCTCCGACATGGTTGTGGTCATCTTGCACGCTAAAGTCGCCCAGAAGTCTTATGGCAATGAAAAGAGGTTCTTTTGTCCACCTCCCTGTATTTACCTCTTTGGTGATGGGTGGCGGCTGCGACGCGAGCGCATGCTGCGTGAGGGCGAAACTGAACAGGCGTCACAGTTGTGCGCTTTCATTGGCATAGGCAACTCGGACCAGGATATGCAACAGTTAGATTTAAATAACGGAAAGCAATACTGCGCTGCTAAAACTCTGTACATATCAGATTCTGACAAAAGAAAGCATTTCATGCTTTCTGTCAAGATGTTCTATGGTAATGGGCATGATATAGGTATTTTTAATAGTAAAAGGATAAAAGTAATATCTAAACCCTCTAAGAAGAAGCAATCATTAAAAAATGCTGACTTGTGCATAGCTAGCGGAACAAAAGTTGCACTGTTTAATAGACTAAGATCACAAACAGTATCCACAAGGTACCTTCATGTTGAAAATGGTAACTTTCATGCGTCATCTACACAGTGGGGAGCATTTACTATTCACCTTTTGGATGATAATGAAAGTGAGTCTGAAGAATTTGCAGTAAGGGACGGCTATGTTCATTATGGATCCACTGTTAAACTTGTCTGTTCTGTGACGGGTATGGCTCTACCCCGGTTAATAATTAGAAAGGTAAATTGCTTTGCTAATGAAACTTAATATGTACTTAAAATATTTATGAATAGATATTTGTGCACTTTAAATTTCCTAACTTTATATTTATCTGTTAGGTTGATAAGCAAATGGCTTTATTGGAAGCTGATGACCCGGTCTCTCAGCTCCATAAATGTGCATTCTATATGAAAGATACTGAGAGGATGTACCTATGCCTTTCACAAGAACGCATCATCCAGTTTCAAGCAACACCATGCCCCAAAGAGCCAAATAAAGAAATGATAAATGATGGTGCTTGTTGGACCATAATATCTACTGATAAGGCTGAATACCAATTTTATGAGGGCATGGGACCAGTCAGGTAATACTATATTATATGTTACTAGGATTTGTTATATTTAAATATTTGCCAATACATATTATAAAATAGCATTATTTTATATACCTATGTCCATTATTATTTTAAAAATAATTTATAAATATAATATTTACAATTTTACTTTTTCATACCTTTTCAAATTATTAATTAAAATTAGTTCATAAAAGTAACCCTTTCTTGCATGGCCACTTCTCTGAGTTAAAATAGATAAAATATTACTTTGTGTAATATAAACATTTTAGTAAAAATGTTTATATTACACAAAGCAGAAATTGTCAAATATTTTTAACAGAAATTGTTGATATAGTTGGCTTGAAATGTTTGGGTAAAGAATCCGAATAAAACTTTAGCTATTTGATACATTTAGATAATATTTTTTCTTTAATTAACATATCTGGAAGTGAAATATATTTTATTACAACTTACCCAGGATTGGATTTATAGTGTTCTGTACTAAAAACCTTGAATGAAATTTTTTTCACTTTTAATGACTGTAAATTTTCAATTATTTGATATAATTATGGTACTGTTATTTATATTTACTTCATAATATCGTTAGATACAATACAGTTCAAACGATTTTGATAATATTTGACAGAGAAATAAAAACGTTTTTATGTATTTTCATGGCCGGGGAATTGATAGTGGATTTTTTTAATTTATATTTATTTTATTCAAATTGCAACATGATCGTGACTTTTTGGGTGCCTGCTTCTTTTACTTCTGTTTTTTCAAATCGAATTAATTTAATGTAATACACATTGAAAACATAAACACGTTATGATATAGCATTGCATGATCCACCATTTGCCAATTGGGTCAAATAGTTTAGCTATCTAGTAAGGAACAGATGAACGTGAGTTCATACACATTGGACATATTGCCTTTCTTGGCCGCTGTTAAAACGAGTTAACTTTGCCGGAGTCGAACTCAATAAGCATGTGCAAAATTATTTTGCAAAAATCTGACATGTCGCGAATTTAAATGAAATGCAAACGACGTCGCTATCATTAAGAAAAGAGCACAAACATTTTCGAACTGTTTTTTTTTATTTCACTCTATTATATTAAATATATAGATATAATAAATTAATGAATAGGTCTACCCCATATAAGCCTAGGTACGTGTGTGACTCAAATTTTCTCAAACTTTCCATATTTCGCGGAAAATCAAAAATTAATTAAGTTTCTGGTGTATAAAATTCCCAACCTTATTTGAATTGCCCCCATCAGTGTTTTGTACGTAACTTCTCGATGTACGAATGAAAGTAAGAGACTGAGAATCCGGACGATATCCCATCCGATAAAACCAAATAGTATGTTTTAATTGTTTTTTACGATGTATATAAACGGTTTTACCTGCCAATCGAAAATCGGACTATTAGTAGTCTGATTGTACACACAAAACTATATTTCGGCTCACACAAGAACAACGTGAAATTAAACCGCCCGCTTCTCTGCGTTACATCCCTGGCAAAGCGCATGTTTATATTATTTTATTTAATAAAGCGTCTTGCTGTAAGTGACCTTATATAGTATTGTAAAGACATCTTACATACAAAAATGTACCTGCAGATCACTCCGATACCAGACACGTAATACAAATTGACCTTTTACGGTGGTAGTGCCACGCAGCTGCCCCCGCTGCTGAATGGCCCGGCATAAACCGGATAAGTACCACGACTTCACAGAAAATCCGCGTGAAGTGGAAGTGCCGGTAGCCCATTCCTCTCACTCCTCCCTCCCTCTTTCAAAAATTTCCCCCTTCAAGGCTGACAACGAATTTGCAAGTTCTGTAATGTTGCAAATGTCCATGTGCGGCGGTGATCGCTTACCATCAGGATCCACTTGCTCGTTTGTCAGCCAACTCCGTAAAAAAAAGAAACCTGCGGCTCAACGACGACAGTTTATCAACAGAAAGTTATACTACACGTGTGTAATTCTACTTATTTCTTGAATTGTTGTAAAAATGTTTCCGTAAACTATATAAATTATACAATATGTTTATAGGCATCAGGTTTGTTGGTAACATAGTAAATCCAGAAGCTTTTTGTTTTCCTTACTACCGATGTGGATTAATATAGTCTATGTGAAGGGGAGTATAAACAGCACCCAAACAAGAAATTATTTACACAATATACCGAATATTATATTTACAGTCAAATCAAGTTGTAGCATAAGATCAAGTTTTCCAATTAAGCCTTTTATTTAAATTGTTTCTTGGGTATTGAAATTCTTAATTAAAATTAACCTCCATTTGTTAATACTGCCTACAGGATACAAAAACGTTATTTTAGTAATTAAAATGCATTTTCTCATCATATCCCATGATGGGATGGATGGGATGGATCCCTAGTTTTTTTAAATTATTAATAACTTTTTATACCGATAAAGTAGTCTTAATTAGTGTTTAAGATTTATTGATCCTAGATTAATTGCGAATAACTGAATGTAACTTGTCATGTCATTAACAAAACAAGGGCATATCAATTTAACGCGATTATGTAATTGTCAAAGCATACACACACATAAGTTTGTTTAGTAAAAAAATTAAAAATAGAAGAAAAATAGACATAAAAAACCATACAATACCATACATAAAAAAAAAATCTGTACACTACACTAACGTAAAAATTAGCATAAGAAGGTCAGCTAAAGCTGTCGATATTGTATTTAAAAAAAAAATTAGTTAATAGTGAACTGTAATTATTAAATAAAGTCATAATACTAATCTCATTACTTATGAGTAAAACTCTGAGATGACTAATAAAAATAATCATAAATGGGACACTGGTCTATCTGGTTGATAGATAAAATTGGTGAATCTGGTTTAAAGATAAAATTTTATTACACAGATTGAATCCGTGGATATAAAAGCTAAAGATACGAATCGTTTGGACTTTGCATCAAAGATCAGCACTATTCTAATGTTACTTCGAGAAGGCTTAGTTTCGGGGTTCCAAAACTGTCGAGGATTAACGAAGGCTAGTTCTTAATTATAATACAGGCTGTCTGAATCTCCAGTAGGTCCATAAAGAAAACATGGTTAAAAATAAGTACGCTTTTTTATTAAACGCTCTAACTTATTGCCAACTATAAATACTACCAACATATTATTTATAGACAAATATAATATTTATAATGAATATGTTTGAATGAATGAATGTTTAAAATATTTTTCTTCGTTAACGCTATTCATATTAATTTGATTCATGTAAACTATGAAGTTTATACAAATGAAATGAAATCGTCTATGGTTATTTTTTTGTTCATCATTTAAAATATTCCTTTAAAATGTACGTTATATTGCATTATTTATGGTTAGAAAACCACCAGTGACTAATAAAATAGTAATTTTGCTGAAATCTATCACTTTTTAAGAATGCAAACGGGCCGCCCATTTCCGTTAAAAAAAGACAGCTATGCAGTCATCATTTAGAAAATTAACATTATTGTCCGCTAAACTCTGAATAAATATAAATTCGTTGATAAAAAGCAACAATGTTTAAACCTATTAAAATCTTAATGGGTTAGTCAGAGACAGCTAGTGTTGTGGTTGCGGTGTCAATCTCATCTAGTATCAAAACGAGTTGGTGACGAACCTGCCGTCTTCTGTTGTCCTCTTGTTAACTCGTTTAAATTGTTATTTTGTGTGTGTGTCTGTGTATATATATATATCGACATTCGAATGGATAATTAATTATTATCGATTTTACCGTTCCAATATACTACACGAAGTTGTTGCAGCGTGTAAGGAGACAACGAACAAAAACTCATTGCATTTATAAAATTAATGAGGATTCTCTATATATTATGTTTACGCTGACGTATAAAATTTAAAAAATGACAATTCGAAAGTGTTTAGTGTAATAATAGCCTATTTGAATTAACTAGCAATTGCCTAGTTATCGAAATCAAGCAAAGGAGGAAATCGCCTTTGTTAAATAATATGGTTTTACTGTGAGATTTATGATGACGAATCAAGTCTTTGACAATAATAATATAAAAGGGGAACAAACTTATCATTCACGTAAAAATATATATATATAAAAAAAATTGAAGAAAACATGCACAAAAAATTGACTATCGCTACTGCTATAAATGAAGCTCCTAATTGTACTCCTAATTGTATAGATTGTATATGCATTTCGTATACAAAAAGTCTACAAAGTAGAAATTTAAATACAGCTTTAAACGTATTCTGTTGTTGTAAAGCAATTCAAACTTTTTGGTCACCTCTTCAAATGCCCGCAATGTGTAATGTGTTTTTTCTGTTGTGATTTAAGCACGATTAGTATCAATAATTATTTCCCTTTAGTAGAAATAACCTTATGGAAATGAGTATCTATTATTATATATAATATATATTCATTTGTAAAGCGAAAATTGTATACCGCTTTTTTGCCTTGAGTGAGAAAAATAGAATAGTAAACGTTTATGTGGATATAGGAAAAATTAAAGTTAAGTATGACAATTTTATCAAACAACAGTTTAGTAACAATAATATAGAAATTGAAATATACGGGGCCGCGACCCTATTCATCCAGAGAAGTTACGGCATTTGCGTTGTGAAATTTGACACGTTTAAATCATAAGATGTTTTACTTCCCCACGAGCCCCCATGTAAATCAGCACTTAAATAATTTCAACGAACGAACTGTTGGTGCCAGGACTTAATGAAGGGTTGCTTAAATCTACAATTTTTTTTACTACCTTCTATGTAATCATTTTAAGCAATTAACAACCTCTTCCTAGCCGCGGACATCCTGAGCAGGAATTGCATTTGTATGCCCAAAAACCACACAGTTACAACATTTTATACAAATTCTAAATTCAACAACAGCGGTCTTATTCATTAAAAAAAATGCTTATCTAAGGTTTTGACTATTCATTAGTTAAACTATTCTATTAACTTATGAAACGTTCGATAAAATTGTTTATTTATAAACGTTTCATAAACCTTCCATTACCAATACGTCGTTATAATTCGTTTATGTGTCAGAATGTTACCGTCGCAAGGAAATCAGCCAGCAAATTGCCCAACATACATATGTCTATATGCATTTGCATACATACACATCGAACGTGTGACCATAGAGATTTGTATGGTTTAAAAATAATTTATTATTGAATCTAAAACATTTTATTGTAGACAATGAATTTTTTTTTCAATTCAATATGCACTTGAATACATGCACATCGAATGTGTGACCATAGAGATTTTTTTGGTTTAAAAATATTTTATTGTTGACTCTAAAACATTTTTTAAACATTTTGTAGACAATAAAACGTTTTTTTTTTAAATATTTTTTTTGTCGACGATGAATTTTTTTCTTGTAATATCAGGAAAATATTATTACTTTTATAGTAAAGCATGTTTAAAGAATGTTATTTTCTTTACTAATCAGCTGTAGAGAGTCGGCCATCTTTTACCTTATATCAC
>DWHO01001403.1:0-15585 GCA_018247575.1 Eurytides lysithous rurik
TATTTGTGTTTAACAGCCAGGGGTAGGAGTGCAGCCGGCGCAGGGGCCCCTCGCCGCGGCCGCTGCGCTCTGTAGGCTTAGCGAAGGTTTGGAGCTCGTCTAATAGCGCGTCGAGGGCGTTCTCTGGACGCACGTCCGCTGCTCCCCTGGTCGTTGCGGGTCGCACGGGGACACCACCGGGGCCCTGTGACGTGTACGACTCTTTCTAGAACGGCTCGGCTGGTCCAGGTCTGCGCTAAAGGCGGAGTGGCAACGTTCGCGAGGCGTTTGTCGTTCGCTTTTAACGGTGCAGACCTCGGTCGCGTTGCGACGGCGCCCCGATTAATATTTAAACACATACTGAACAAAAACATTTATCACAATCATTCAAATAAATCCATTGATGGCACTGAGTGGCACGACAATGATTGACATACTAATCGAAATGCTTTCACAATCATTCAATGGAAAGAAAAGAATAAATTTAAAACATTAGGCATTTTTTTTGTCGCCATACTTATACCAACAATTGTATGTTCTGTTTAATATTTAAAGATTGATATGAAGTAAAATTTCATCAAATAAATTAGGTTATAAAAGTGGCGACAAAAAATAAACTGATGTGATCGAGCTGCCCATGATGTGTGTTAAGTAAAACCGAAACATGGTGGTCGTGATGGACAAGAGGGTACAGGCCAACATAATACATAATTATGGGAGATACTTAGATACGCCGATTGAACGTTATGAAAGAAAAAAAAACAAGATTTAAGATATTTATCAAAATTTTGGTGACAGATATAAAATGCACAAAAATACGCTTGAGAATTATTAAACTCTTAACAATTGTGACGATTTTGCCATTAGTCAAAAATTTTAAATACTCGTGTACCGTGTTCAACAACCCTCTACATAACAAACGAAGCTTTATCGCAGTGACCGCTTTCATAGTAATAACTAAAAGCCCATGTGAACTGCACGAACTACAACGAAATTGTAATTATGGATTATTCAATGTGCAAAATTTATAGATAAACTCGATATTACGATAATATTTAATCGAAAGCATACTTGTTTATGAAAAAAAAAAACAATATATTACCTGTGCTCCAGATGCTTGGGTTAGTCTATTTCATATCACGGTCTCAGTTTTAGAATAGAATAAGACAAGACTAGGGACCATAGAGTCTAACAAGTTACTCATATTTACATCAGCAAAGTCAAGACAAGAATGAAAAAGACAAGAATAAAAAACTCGACGTGGGGAATATGCAGATAGTTGATATACGTTTGTTAAAATTAATCTGGACAAAAATCAGGGAGTAATTGGCAAAAGGAGAAACTTTCAAATACTAGGGGATCAAATGAATTAAACGGCGATGAGAGAATGGAGTTATTTGATGAATCGAACGCTAAAGTAATGGGGGTAGTGGGGGCTTTAGGGGCTTTATGGCAATCCAGGATTTCTAGGCTGAGAGCTGCATCTTCTACTGACAATGTGCTGCAACAAAACAAAACGGCAAGATGCACAAACTATTATGAAGCATTCGTACATACTAATACGTCATGCATGTTAAATTTAGAACGATGGTTATTAGGACAAACAGCTCAGAGTAAATAACTCAATAATGAGGAATACTAATTAATTAAAGGAATAGGTGGAATAGTCTTCTGGGATATCATTTCGACTCAACGCCATTTGTCCAAATAACAAAAGAGTCATGGCATTCTATAGATATATGAATTTCTTAGACGGCAAAGAAAATAATATAGCAGCTAGTCGATAGGTAGAATTAGAAAGTAGCTTATAAAGAACCGCGGATTTTACAAAATAGAAACAAAAGTAGGTCTCACTGAAAAGAAAAATAACTGTAGAAGAATCTACAATACAAAAATATCATGTTTTTTTGATCTTTGAGAATGCGTATTGACTCTTAACAAACAAACAGAAAAAATTAATATATACTATTATTTCTCCGATGAATCCAAGATCCAACTTCATTACCTAACACGATACAATCATGCAACGGGCTTGCTATGCTTTCTTATTATATATAAAAGTTTTACAACTAGCCCGTTATTTAATTAAAAAACAAAACTACCATTCTTTCATTCAGAAAAAAAATCTTTATATTCCTCTAATACCAATAAGCAGCAACTTGAGCAACAGCAACGACGATTTTTGCACAACCATCGTTTTACTTGCAATATTTAGGCTAAATAATTTAAAGGAATAAAAATTAATCATAATCATCAAATATTTAAAACTCGCACCTTCAAAGGCGTATAAAGCGGCGGTATCATTTCAGACTGCACTCTCACTTGTAAAAAAGTTACTGCAAGGAACCCACCAGGAGGATAATTAATAAAAATTCAGTGCCCTCTGCTATGATACGTCGAAGTTTAATCCGATTCTTATATTAAATAGTATTGTATATAAGCATGCGTACCGATTCTTTCAATACTGTCTGAACTGGAAAAAATATGTAAGATTCTGTAAGTTTCCAATCAGTACTTTTTTTTATTTTAAAAATATGAATGTAAATTTTTGAGATAGCAAATGTTACAATATTGCTTAAGCATCGTGTACCATTGTGCGTCATCATGCCTACATAGATTTAGCGATCTGTGTTAAATTTACAGAAAAAAATTAAATTGAATTGAAAAGTAAATGAAAAAAAAATATATAATAAAGTATAATACGGACGTGGAATAAAATATTGGAGAAAATATCGAAACGTAACGAATAAAAATGATAGTAATAATAATAATTATTATAATATAGATATATTACGAAGAGATTTATTACTCGTTAATAACTATGGCTTCCCGGAAGTATTGGCTCTGTCTCCAGGCGAACTGACCGGTACCACGACGGAAAAAAAGACGATGAAATCAATCATTAAAATAACACGACAAGTGTGACACAACGTAAACAGTATTTCACAGTAATATCTAGAGAATATAGCTGTAAGGACCAGCCGCAAGCGGTCTTTGGTACAATGTACCAGTGTTTATGCGACGTGTTCCGATTACTTCGTAGCTACCCCAGCCGCTTGTTCGAGTGAAGACGTACTAACAACTAACGCCGTAAACGGACAGTTAGATCGTGCCATCAACTTCACAAGACCGCTGGGCATCGATTGAAATCCGATGATGTTACTAATCGATCCATTCACAACGTAATAATAGTTCGGACAAACCCTTTACCAATTCGAGCGACAATGCACTAACGATAGAAATTTAAAATGTTGCAGATTTTTTTTTATATAACGAAACGTTACTTAAAATTGGCATTATTTTCCGGAAGCAAGGTACTTGAATTCAATACGAAGTTAACGGATAGTGCAATGGTTGCAGGATGTGCAAAAGAATTTTAAATTTGTTGTATTCTGTTAACCTTCCATCATCACGCTCTGTCTAAGGTTGTTACTTTACTGTTTTTATAACAAAAAAAATCTGATAAAGCTCTATTAAGAAATAAAATAGAGAATATACGGAGATGAAAATTTGACCAGATTAAAAACACTTTTCATTCATCACATTTCTTCAAGTATATGTTTACTCATACATTCAAATTCAACGATATCGCATCATTAAACTATTTAGTAGATATATTAATTTGTATAAAAGCATTGAATCGACTCAATAAATCGACAGAGCGTGACGAAATGTTTTTCATGTAGAAATAGAAAAAAAATATTTGATGCCAATTTTGATTCATAATGTAATTCGGTGAGAGTTTATAAAAATTTTGAGATCAATTTCACGGCCGTACCCAGAATACACCGGAAAACAACTAAAATAGAAAAAAACCATTCCACCACACGTTGTTAAGGAACGTAATGACTCTGGTATAGGTATATAAGTCTAAACTAAATTCAGAATAAAGCTGTCAATACAGAGAACCACTAGAATTTTTGACAGGATGGAAACAGTCTAATCTCGACCTACAAAGAGACGCATGCAAGAATTGGAAACCAAGAAAATAGAGGGAACATGCTTAGATAGTTAAAAGAAGCGAACCTTGGCCAACTTTTAATTATTACGTTCTGTAGATATTAAACTTTATATAAAAAGCCGTCGGGGTGACGGGGAGCAAATTATAAAACTTTTCCGAGTTCACGCAAATAAAACGAAGTATTGGAAAAAAATGCAAATTTTAAACCTTTGGCAAACCTGCAATTGTTAAGCGATTATACGGTGTTTAATGATGTAAAAGTCTGAAACTGAATTGTTACAAATTAGCCGAATTTCATCTGTAAAAGAATATCTGTGAATAATTACATAATATTGATATATTTTATATAAGGAAGAAAATTGTTCTACTCGGAACTTCTTCTATTTAGTTGATAATGATACAAGTTAATTAAAGAAACTACTTTTCTTCCATAATGAAATTAAATATTCAGTTGAAAAGTTTTACGTTTACTTCTTACCTTGTTGTGGGAAGTCGACAAGGGGCAAGCATTTTCAGGGGGAAACTCCTCCGACGATGGACCAGCTGTAAGAGATGAGCTTTGGGAAGATCCGGGAGAAATTCGACCATCATTGATGGGAAGGCGCTGTTCTTGCACGCAAGCCAATCTGAGTGTAAAAAAAAAATTTAACCAATTGGCGAACACGAGACGATTCAATAGACATTTAGTTGATCTAATTTGTTCATTTTGTTCTTTCGTTTTCTTTTGTTTCGACATAAAATAAAAATTCAAAACATTTCCAAAGCATTATTTTGTCATTGATTTATGCCTTAAATCATAATTGAGTCTCTCACCTCTTTAATGTCACCAAAGTTCCTGTTAGCTTTTTGCAACGACGTAGAGCCAGCTCCAAACGTTCTGGTTCATCTTCCAGCATCTTCTCCTTTCGTACCACCTAGCATCAAAAACTTGGTGAGTGTTTGTCCTTCATTTGCGTCTTAAACTATGTCACATCAACTTACTTTCTCCATCTCGCCAGCTAATTTCACTTTCATAGTATCTTGAAGAATTGGGAATTTAAGTTTCCAATCAGCGACAGTCTTACTACTTTTAGACAGTACCATAGCAATGCGCTCTATATCTGCCATGTTCACACGCGTCTCCCTATGAATTATAACAGATACGTTACAATGAACTGTGAAACATAATCGACTTTAACATTTCTTATATCGTTGCCTCACCTATTAGCGGCTTGACCGCGAAGTCTTTCAACAGTTGCCTCTAATTCATAAAGATCATTTTCAAGAAGCAACATGTCCTGCCTGTATATTTCTTCCTCCCTGGTCAGTTGCTAAAATGTGATGTTATTTTGATCAATTATTTAGGATAAGAAAAAATCCACGATAAATTATTTTCACATGTAGGTGTAGAGTATACGATTGTTTTCTTTTACGCACCGATTCCGGGTCGTGCTCACAGAAGCTGGCGGCAATAGCACCGATCTTGACAATTGTCTCGGCCATCAGTTGTCGCATTTGAATAGCTTGCGACAGCGTTGAACGCCGTAAGTTGCGCGTCTGCGAATCATATTATGCGGCGGTTGAGAACTGAAGAACGCGCAACAACCGCAAGCCCAATCGCCAGGCGTTCGCAGGAGCGTTTACAAAAAAAAAATCGCCGGTCGGCTTTGCACGCAGACGTTCGCGTATTTGGCGTTGGCGTAGAATTAATTGTGTACACAAAAATGTTCAACCAACCTCAATCCTGAGATCGTGACTTTGCTTTTGGAGCGAACGCAGCTGATTGAAAAAGTCGGGACCGACATTTAGGGTTTGCGTACGTTGAGTTGGCAACGGCATTTGCTGCCCGACAAGACCCACGGGTTTCGGCGGCGGAGCTGGCTTCAAGCGATCGCGTTCTGCAATACGGCGAAGGTAGCACAAACCGTGATCAGCTTGACTCGTACAGTGCAAACATTCAGTCAACATACCATCAAACTAAACTGACTGACGCAAGCGTGAGAAATCTGTTATAAACTTGAATATTATTTGAACTTGAATTAAATCAAGTCAAAATCAAGCAATTTTTTTTTAATTCAGATTAAAAACATAAAACGGACATAAAAACAGTGTTAACATCCTGTTTCAAAACAAACATCAACATCAACAACCAAATTAGGGAAATAATAATAAATTACAATATTTTAAGTGTTAATAAAATCAACAAAAACAACAAAAGAAATTTTCTCAATAACTAAAATGTCTCTAGACTTGAATTGTAATTTCGAATGTGTGTTGTGTGATTATTCAAGCTTTGCCTTCGAAATTGTTATTTGTTCAAGCAATTGATTTCAAACAGTTACCTTGTGAAGAAGTCCTCGGCAAAGTGGATGATTTGATTGCCGGTTTAGCTGGTTTTGTATCAGCTTGTTATGGCAAAGAAGTAAGCGGAAAGAAATCAAATATAAGAGTTATGAACATGGTAATGATCTTAACTACAAGAGTGAAAGATGGCGAGATAATTACGTAATCGTCGATAACAACATTTAAAAATACCAATGAACGATTTAATAATATAATTTATTTAATTTGCTTTAAATTCTAAAAGTAATTTAAAGTTTTTAATCAAAAGCGGACGTTACTATTACGTACAGTAAACGTTCAACATATTTTTGGGCATACATCTGGCAATGAGTGCTTTTGAACGGATATAATCATACATAAAAATGTCTCTACGGTAATAGAAGAAAAACATATTTCATTTATGGCGTAAATAGATCGCGTTGGCAGTTAGGGTAAATGTTTTTCTTATTTCCGATGAATAAATTTTAAAATAATAATTTACACCTAAGGAACTATAGTTTCATGGGGCTGGTGTTAATTGCGTAAGGGTGTATACATACCTGAGTGTTGAGGTGAATGCTGTTTAGGCGAATTCATGTCAGGTGGATCATCACTAAACGATACCGATTTCTCAAACGACACAGACTTCTCTGAAAGGACAAACGTTCGTCATGTCAGCTCATTATGCTGTTGATAACACCGCAGCGTTAGCAACAGGATAAGGAGTACAGTAGAGTACAAAGAATTTTTACGTCCGTTTCCGACGCTCGTGCATAATGTTGTGGGAGTGTAAAATTTATCAAACGATTTGATGAAATTTGAATAAAATTTGGCCGATGACAATGACAAAATATTAGTGTCTTCAACATAAATTAAGTGATTAGTAAAATTGTCTGAGAAGCACAACCAAATATGAAAACGGGGTCAGCAGTCAGCATTACATCAAATCAGGACCTTAATGATATCTAAATGTGACGGTGTTCAATAGATATCAATGAACAATGTACACAGGAAGATTGGCGTTGTGTAAGTGTGCAAGAAAAATGATGAAATATCCGAATATGTAATAAATACATACATACACGCGATGAGGTCCCTTATCTACATGAAAGGCGCACTTTTACAGATTTCAGCACTGAACAATTCGCTACTCACAGAACTAATTCAAACTTTTCTATATACAATAAATTCTCTACTCGATTTGTAATACTCGGATTATATATTCGTTAGCAATTCAAAAATCAATTACTAAGTTAATAAAGGCAAAGGAAACAAATGGTAGGTTTTAGTTAACTTTTGAGGTTATTGAGGCAGCTGAATATTAACACATTACAAGCAATGGCTGTGTGAATGGTCGAATATAATTAATTGATTCCACTATTTATACAAGAAAGCTGAAAGTAGGAAAACCTTCGACGTCTGTAACAAGCAGGCGTTCCACATGATAATATGATTCGCTTAATACATTGCAAATGCTTCGACGTTTTATTTTTCAAGCTATATAGTTCACGGTCTGATAAACCTTAAAATCAATAGGTTTAGGTCAAATTTCACATAATTCCTTTATCGAATCTTATAAATAATATTGACACAGGACAAAGGGTAAATATTTGACTTATATTCTGATCCATTGTAGAAAATAGACACAAAAATAAAGTAATT
Source organism: Eurytides lysithous rurik (assembly GCA_018247575.1). Classification (NCBI taxonomy): domain Eukaryota; kingdom Metazoa; phylum Arthropoda; class Insecta; order Lepidoptera; family Papilionidae; genus Eurytides; species Eurytides lysithous. The sequence continues at coordinate 7,904 of DWHO01001403.1, forward strand.
GGGATCACGAAATTAAAGAAATATCGTTCATGTTTCTTATCAAATAATATAAATAGATCGTTCTAAACTATTGATGTAAGCATTAAACAAGCACGGTTTGAATATCAATAGTTTTGAAAACAGTAATTAGATGATTTAACCATTTGCAATGCATCGGCGTTTTGATTTGAACGCGTTCAATTAAACTTACGAAATCGGTCCCTCCCTAATTTGGGAGGTCTCTCGTCGCTGGAAAATCTCACCGGATCTGAGTGCAGGAAAACGCAAGCCACATTAACGTACTAAGCAATTATGAACAAGCTGTTAGGCCTAACACTTTTGTAATAAGAAAACGCGGTGGCTCATATTTATGTATATATATATATATACATTTAATAGATAATTCCTTTATAGAAATTTAACAGCACCGTCATTTGCAATATGTACTCTAGCTCTTATACACAAGTCTGCATATGTACGTATATAAGTGTAAATAAGTTTCATATACTTCAAAGAGTGTAGTTTGAATGTAATATTAATGTGTATCTGTCTGGCTGATTACAAGAAAAAAATGATTTACGAGCAGTGTGGAGTGGCTCTTACCTTGGGTAGCGGTCCTTGTTGGTGGGTAATTGGTAGGAACGTCTTGACGCGGTGCTACCACGGGGGTGGCGGTGCCGGGCACCTGCAGTGCCTTCTGAACCAAGCCAGTCAAGTTGGCGAGCTGGCGTTCCATCTTCTCGACGCGCAAGCGTTGCATATCGTCAACTTGCGCGGTGATTCTGCAAGGTCACGAGTGATGACAAAAACTCCAACAGACAAACATGGAACTTTGTAGAAGAGCGATCAACATCACGACAACCAATCAGAAACCTTTCGCATGGAGCCGTTTGAACTCGCAAGGCAACAGTTTTTATTGTGGCCACAATAACGCGCAGCAATCCACGAAGCAAATCGATAATTTAGATTGATCAGGGCCTAGGCTTATCTATTATCGGCATGGTCGTCAACAGTTGGACTTGTAATATGACATAGCCTTTGTAATTTTGATTTGTCTAAAATGAATTATACATTTCTATGTTACCTGGTATCAAATGGTGGGCGGGGCATTGGACGCGGAGCGGTAGTAATGGCATTGACGCCGTACAACTGATATGAATCGTCGACAATTACAGTGTCACTGCAAATTGTTAATTATTATTTAATACTATTAATGCGTTGACACGTACTTATGTCAATATGTATTGGCATGAATCAAGTTGCAGCCTATTTCGGTCGGGAAGTCGATCTAATTCTTTCACTTACCCCGCTTCCTCGTCGATGACAGGCGCGATATTAGGTCTTGCAGCACCCGGGCCCAAAAACTGAGTGTAATATGGATCTTCGTATGGCGGTCGACCAACGCTTCTTTCTGGGGAGGATACGTAGCCATCGCCGCCGAGTCCTGTAGCCCAATCAGTAGTTGTTTTTTGCGAATAGATTGACAAATCCACAGAAGCAGACAGATAATAAGCGAAACCTTGTCTTTTTTACATATTACTGTCATACATTGTCAGTAAAAATCATATAAAAGAGCCGGACAGAAGTTTAAGAGCCATCAAAATAAAAGTTAGGCAAGTCTATGCATAAGTTGAATATAATAAAAACATTAAATTAATTTCCATCGTTAAAAAAGTTTCAACATTAACACCCAAAAAAGAAAGGAAAAGAAACAAAACGAAACAACACATTTATTATTACCCAATAAAAGAAAAGGCATGCCAAAAATAATGTGCACCTGTAATCTGATCAGTGGACCAAATGGTTGAGAGAGTAATAGAATTCGATAAAATATTTATTTACAAGCGAGAGAAGCTTCGTCCGAACTAAGCGGCTCCGATGAGACGAAAATGGCAATGCGGAAAAAAGTGACCAGAGAGAAAAATGACGGACACATACGAGAGAGTTTCAAGTTTCAATAGTGATACAAACATAGGTTAAAATACAAAAACCAAAACTAAAAAAATCTGTTAAAGTTGCAACTCTTAGCGGCACATCAATTTAGTATCGACAAGAAGCTTCTAGCAAATCAACTTTCACAAGCGAAATTAACACATCCACGTCGATACACGGGTTACCGGTAACGGAGTAAAGCTGCTCTGTCACCCGAGGACAATCGGCGGCAGCAAAGGGGAAACATCGCTCCGAACCAGTGCCGGGGACGTACGAGCGCGACGGCTTGGTCGGCACTGGGGGACACACACAATCGTCTGTACCTAACGCCACGAACCCTGATTGGACAATGTGATCGTTCTCGAAACCCGATGGTGATTCCATTCGAGATCCCTTTTCACCAAGGCGATTAGTTGATGGGTATGACGACGGTGACGTTTTCAATGGTCATGCTGACAATGAAGTGATGATGTCGACAATGAGGTGACTTTGATTCGACCTAAGCGTTGAAAGTGAGTTTTTACCGGGAGCCGGGATAGTCTTGACACGGTCGGCGGGGACCGGCGGAGCGGCTGGGGAGAAAGCGCGCAGCAAAGCTCCCCCGCGTGGCAGCGTGCTCGGGGCCGCCGTTCCCATGTAGTACGCCGGCGCCTTAACCTAATCATTGTTTAACAGTAATTTAGAAGTCTGAAGAACCCCTTGACTAGCCCTGGCCTTTGGTGATGAAGTCCACCCGACCGAATCCGGCCACGGTTGATCTACAAGAGATCAGCCAAGTGCGCAGGCTATATTATAGTGCACAAACGTTTGCGCAGACACAGGTGCACTCACTCTTCCTTTTACTCTCATAGCCCGATGGGACTGGTAACCCTTGCTTAGATCAGCTTGAATCGTTTCTAACTTGAATCACCGATTGATCGTAAGAATTTTAAATTATTTCACCAATTGTTGTTGGAAGATAAAAATATTGTTCCATAAGAGATTAATAATAAAATTAGAATATATGAGAGCTAACCGCAAAAAGTACTGTTGAGTGTTTCAGCTTTAGATGTAAACTATAAACGGGCTCAGCTTTTTAAGACTGATAATTCATAGCTGTCACCAATATAATATCTATAATGACACTTAAAAATTACTTTATTGTCCTACCTCCCTTTTCCAAACCTGGCAAAGGGAGGTAGGACAATAAAGTAATTAAACTGAAGGCTGGCAACGCATTTGCGAGTTTTTTAATGCTACAAATGTCCATGGGCGGCAGTGATCACTTACCATCAGGCGAGTCGCTTGCTCGTTTGTCAGCTTGAACCATAAAAGTACCTTGATTTATTATTGTAAGACAGTGTATATTACAGTCTTAAAACCTTTTTTTTTTAATTGAGCTAAAGTAATAAAAAGAGCAAGTCGTGAGGAAGTGCCGATGGTAAGTGAGATGCTCAGTCATAACTATACAGTGCCGTGGTACATAATATTCTTGCACTTACTGCGCACCTCACAAAGGGTTCTAAGATACTATATCTCTATGACCAGTGATTACGCTTCAAACTGGATGCTTACAAGTCCCTACTTGGCGATAGGATAACCGGTAATACAGTGGCACCACCTCATACCCACTCCGCCAAGGAGTTCTAGTGGTCTAAGACAATGAATATATCGCCGCTAGAAAGCAAACACTAGTAGCCTCGATTTAAAAATACACCAATCGACCCGGTTTAATTTACCGATTTCAATGATGTATTTAAAAAAAAAAAACTCCTAAGTGTCAGTTACTACGTTTCTGTTTTCCAGCGTAGATATATATATTTTTTTGTAATCAGTAATATATTGTGATAACTACAAAATCTATATGTTATATTTTTTAATAAGTAATTACATTAAACGAAAAAAAAAATAAGAGAAATATCATAATGCACTGGCGCGTAAATACTTATCATCACTCGATATACTCACAGCTCTAAAATTTGTTATACGAAGTGTCGGCTATGTTTACAAATTAAAAATCGTAACAACAACAAAAGAGGCGAAATGAAATGCCAGACGTCGACGCGTTAGTCGGCAGCTATGGATACGAAAGTAACGTGTGATTTTTTATCGACAAATGATTTTATTTTATAATACGAGAAAATTAATAACATTTCATTTGACAGTTTGGTACGTATCTCTTTTTGATATTAATAGAGCCATCGTGGCAAAGGAAATTAAAAGGCAAGTGATTCTATATTATTATTAATAATAATGGACATCTTACATATTGCCATCTGATCCCAAACTCGGCAAAGCCTGTACTATGGTAACCAGACAACCGATATACATACTAAAATATTTTTTTTAATTATATAATTATATAGATAATTAACACCCAGACACAGTACAAATACCTATATCGCACAAATATTTTGTTCTGGGTGGGAATCGAACCCACGACCTTTGGTTTTGCAGTCAGGAGCACTAACCACTACACCGACGGGCCGGTCAATGGTATTTTATGTTATCCTTTCTGTTTTTATATTAAACATCATTTTAGTGGTATTTTTTGTATTCATATTCCATCATATTTTGACATACTATAAAGATCAGCTCTTTGTTGGAATAGAACAATAGTTTCTGTATTAAGAGCGCTCGTCCAAACATATGATTCACTGTACTATTGATAAACTTTCGTGGGAGAACACTCAATGATGTTAATATAACCAGTAGTGATTAGTGAATTGAATATATATGTATCTTACACATATTTGGTGCATGTTGTACACGCCCGTAAGTGGCATACATCTAAGTCTTAAGACTAGATGTCTAAGCATTGTTTGTGAATGTTGTATATGTTATGCTGTCGGTCTGTCTAAAAAAAATCAATCATAATTAACAGTGTTATCTGCTCGTAATTATATCCGCTACACATGTTTGACCATAACCTGTGGGTTATGGTTAAACATGTGTAGCGGCTCATCGTAACTATCAAAAAGTGTCGTAACCCATTTTTAATGGTTACGATGATAGCAGATCTCTGCGAATTATCTAATTCAACGAGCTGAAGAGACCGTATTTTTCGCGACGAATCTGTACACAGCAGTATCTATTCCGGCTCGTGAAACCGGTATACGCTTTTCACTTCTATAACTTGCACTAATCCACAATTTTCGCCCTTAGGGTCGTTTCAAGCGATGTCGTGGTCGATCATAATCGCCGTAATAAGTATAATTGCATCAAGCCACAGCATCAACAGGCCTGTTTACAAAATCGTTCTTACCCAGAAAGGTTTCTCGCAGGTTTGATTTTATGTATTTTATATTAACAATGTTTTCAGGTATGCTGAACTATGAAATGGTAAACTGTCACAAGCACGTATAGACGTTTACTGTAGATTATAGGCAGTCTCTTATAATTCTCAAGAACCAAACGGTAGCACGTTTTATTTATAGCGCAGTGTCACCTATTGTTTAAAAAATGAATAGAAATACATAGATATCTAACAAACGCTTTCGTTAAGTTTCTTATGATTTTTTTCATCATCGTCTATAATCTAATTCATATGCCATCGTGTACTTATGTGAAAGAAAACTGAGGAGGGACTTGTCATTTTCAGTTCATTCAGTACGACATCGAGACGCCGCCGATTCGGGAATTCACGTTTTGCACTTGGATACGATTATATGAGGTTTATAATGAACAAGGATTGTTCTCTTACGTCGGTGAGATACTATTTTATTCCCTATTTCAATTTCCCCGATCTGCGATGAGACGATTTATTAAATGTACCCACACGAATTCTAAACAAAACATACCGGTAGTTTGAGATATATTTCATGATAAGGTTTCTACTCTTCTTTGATATTTAGAACGTCTGGACACTAACATTGTTATAACTCTGTGCAAGTCACAAGTCTGTGGCTTTATTTAGGCGAGCAAGATTTATTCAATATATTTCGAACACGGAACAAAATTAAGCGTAAATAAATTTAGATAGCCGAATAGGATATTCTAAAATGGAAGAAAGAGAAATCGTGCCGCATCAATTTTACTTTAATTAGATTATGACGTTAGAAAACGTCGAGAACACTTTTAAAGCACATTCTTTGATTATTTACATTCTTTAAAAAATAGGATTATTTAATATACATTGTATGTATTTTCATACGCAAGTTTAATATATAGTTGTAGATAATTTATCGTTTAACAGCCGGTGGGTATTTTGTTTAACAGCTGGCCTCTCCTACTCTTGCTTCATTCCTTACCTCGTCCTCCATCCCTGGGAGGACTCCTTTCGCTTCCTCTCTCCTCCTTCCTCCCACACAATCCTCCTTCCTCTCTCTCTTTCCGAAATTCCGTTCCTTAAAGGCTGGCAACGCATTTGCCAGATCTGTAATGCTGCAAATGTCCATGAGCGGCGGTAATCACTTAACACCAGGTGACCCCTTTGCTCATTTTATTGTCAGCCTAATCCATAAAAAAAATATCGTTTCAAACCTTCACTTGTTTCATAGTTGCAACACGGTAACTGATTCTGTATTTACTTCTCACCATCACCTTTGTACACTGCCGTTAAATACCAGAAAGTTATTAACCGTTGGTTAATGTTGACTTCGGCAAAAACACAAAGTTTATTAATGACACAATATATTAGTTTCGTGATTGATTTAGAAATGGTTTTTCCTCACCAAACCGATCCGAACAACACAAGATTTTTTGTCCTTAGGTCTTCTTGTTCATAATGCTTTAGTTTCAATACTTTTTGCCCACTTCCCTTGTTATTTTCAGGTCAAACTATCCCGTCCGCTTCTCTCTTCACTCCTTTTACTTTATGCACAATATCGCAGCGGTCCGTTGGTCCGTCCTTATCTAAATAATTGCAACGGTAAATAATTATAATGCTTTCGTTCGCACACGGGTCGGAGGAAGGTAACGAGGTACGGATGCTTCGGTCCTTTGCTGACGGAGACAGGACACTGACTGCAAACGTGGACCTGTTCAAGTCTAATGCGGCATGAAACATTACGTAGCCCTGCGTGAAATTTCGCGCAACGTTGCCCCTTTTCAGCGATGCTAATTTTAGTTCGTTGACCATCCGTCACTCGCTACACGTACTCATAATAACCCTTTTTACCAACTTCAACAAAACAAGTTTAGCATTCGACCCGTACTCGTGCGATATTTGGAATAAATGTGACATTTTCGTAATTTGCAATTATAAGAACTGCTGTTCGGATTACAACGTTGTGTTTCCTTAGCTATGTATTAACTTGGATGAGGGTAATATTTTATAAATCAGTTCAGTTGCTAAGCACCAATCGAAATTACAGGACAGGAGTATGCTCATTTTTTTAAAGTGTAACGCACGTAGTTTATATTCATAATCTAGCCAGTTAAGGTCGATGTAGAGATTTGAAAAAGCTCTGAGATTTTCTCTCTTTGCCCATTTTAGAAACAACACTTGCGATATTCTCCTTCAAGCCGAAACGGAGTAGCCTTTACTGGTGCTCGTGCTCTGTAAAATACCTGGTTGTGCTCTGCTGTCCTCACAATATATCACTGTAAATGTTTAGTGATTCTTAAAAGGAATGTCAAATCGAGTCAAATCAAATAAAAATATATTTAATCAAATAGGCCTTTATAAGCATTTTTGAATCGTCAGTTTTTTCGTGACTAAACTTCTACCGGCTCGGAATGTAGTTCTGGTGAGAAAAGCCGGCAAGAAGCTCGACAGTTGCTCTTTTAAAATACCGTTACAGTATGTTAAGCCTTAATACAGTGTAATAGCTATCCCATATATGAGTCAA
>DWHO01001404.1:0-15580 GCA_018247575.1 Eurytides lysithous rurik
TATATCCTGCGCACTTGGCTGATCTCTTGTAGATCGGCCGCCGTGGCCGGATTCGGTCGGGAGGACATCATCATATTACCTATATAGAGAATTAAACTTTGAGTATAGATTTTAAGAATACGCTTTACCGGTTTGTTGTTGTGGGCGATTACCGTTACGCTCCATTCAATTCGTGTTCCTGCGGAATCGTTTTGGTAATCAATGATCCGATCCGAAGGTTATTTACAAAGTAAGGTTAACCGGAATATACATATTTTCTCATGTATACAGTGGCGGTACTACCATACAAACCCAAAAGCCTGGATCTTGTAGATCAGCCGCCGTGGCCGGAATCGGTCAGGAGGACATCATCACTATCTGTGTCATAATGACATGCTGCTGCTGATTTACCACGTGCTCAACGGCGAAGGAAAACACCGTGAGGAAACCTGCATATTTAAGGAACGTTAACAAAAATCTTATATATATATGAAGTGCGCCGCTGTTATTTTGCTACTACTTTATCACTTCTATAACATATATAATTATCTATAATTTAATAATCGCCGTTTTTCATACTCCTGATGTGAATTTCGTTTGCCAACAATTTCATAACTCGAGTGCTGGGTCAGAACACTGGGTTATACCGACTTATACTGTGCTAACCGATATCCATAAAACTGGAATTGTGTTAGTTAGTTTTTAGTGTTTCTTATTTTTTATTCATAGTATTACAGATCCCACCAAACAGGTTCTATAACATTTATGAAAATAGATAATTAACATTTTGAGAATTTGTCATTTTCTGATAGGCTATCGAACTTAAAGAATAAATTCTATCAACGTTACACATCCCTGTCATCTGTTAGCACATGTATTACAGACACAGAGAAGAGCATTGTTTTACTACATATAAAATACAAAGACTGCGTCACCATTGTAATTTGTTCTCCTATTAAAGCTTAGTTTCATTCTGATTAAAACCTCGGCATCTAGTCTCCGTTTTACACTATAATGAGATTTAAATTCAGTCCGGACATATACAGTCTACACATCTATGTCTTTACTTACATTTTTAGATGTTAAAATCTAATTATCACAGAGTGGATTTAGAGCTAGCTTTTATCTAGTTTGGACCTTACTTTTTATTTATTTATTAATGTTCTTTTTGTAAATATTGGTCAACTTTTTTACCATAATTTGCTTTTTTTTCGGTCATCGGTCATCGAATTACATTGTATTTATACGATTTTATTAACAACGATGACCGTTTGGCGCAGTTGCTAAGCTATTGGCTTCGGTGTCGTAGATCGTGGGTTCGATTCCCACCCGGGGCAAATATTTATTCGAACTACAAACATTTGTTTCCGATCTGGGTGTTTGTCCGCGTAAGATTTATGTATGTAAAACGCTCTTATAACACAAGGCATTTCTGACTTACAATAAGAGCAGCGTTTTTAAAAAAAAAAAAAGATTGACACCTAATATAATTTTTGTGGTACTTACCGTGGCCGTACAAACTACATTAGCAGATGACCACGTGGTGTAGTTGTCTGTAGTTACATTGAGTATACAATATGTTAATTCCAAGTTCGATAGAAAATAACACATTCAAAACGTTTAAGATCAGAAGGTAGTATTGTATTAAATCTTACCAACAGGGTATTAATAATTAAGATGTTATTTAGTTTCAAATTAATTAATTAAAAGAAGAAACTCACATTAGGTTACAACCTCTAACATCATACTTACCATGTATGTATTAGATGTTGTTGTGGCTATTGCGTACTTTTGAACTATCGTATTTAACCATGTCTTGTTTTTTTTAATTCTTGTCTCTTTACGAACCCGCTACCGGGATCAACAGTCGTCACCTCAACCACTTTGCTCACGGCCCTTTCCTATAATCCATTTTCTTTTATTCCCCAGTCATGCTACAAAAGGGCACTTACTTAGGTCCTGCTACCGTGCATCTGTCTTCTCATTGTCTCAGGTGATTTGTGACTATGCGGCACCTTTAGGAGGAAGAGAGATGGAGATATTAAACTGCGGTAGTGAAACAGAGAGGGCAGACGTCGGCCTGATCTCGACAATTAATTATAATGGGCCACATAGCCCATGGGTTGTCAGGTGGCGTTTTCCATTTTTATTCTCACACGGATCTCGCATTCTCCAAATAACACTTCGCGCCAAAACCGAAACGAACATCTGAGTTACGTCCTGCGTCTATTTTCTTTCATTAGGTCGTTTTATTTATAGCGAAACTAACTTCGTTAAATTTGTTGGTCGTTATGATTCATTTTTGTTGTCGTTACTTACTTACGAAAATCCAATTACCTGAATTTATTTAAAAGTTTTGTTACTAGTGATTTACCTCGATAGATAAAACATTATCGATAAGACGTTTTTTTCGGTGGTAGAGCCACAAAGCTGCTCTCGCTGCTGAATGGGCCGGCTCGAACCGGATTAGTACCACGACCTCACAGAAAATCGGCGCAAAGTGGAAGTTTTTTTGCTTCCGCGTTTCGTCCGGTGAGTGAGGTGGCCGGTGGCCCATCCCCTCCCTTCGGTTCCTCCCTTTCTCACTCCCGTCCCTACCTCTTCCTCCAGCTCCTCCCCCTTCTGCTTCTTCTCTCCTCCTCCCTTCCATTTCTCTTTCAAAAATTCCCCTCCCCCAAAAAGCTGGCAACGCATTTGCAACGCCGCAAATGTCCATGGGTGGCGGTGATCTCTTACCCGTCTTGTACCACAAGATTTCCAGTGACTGTATTCCGGTAGGAAGGGCAAGAAGGTCTTCAAAGTAGTTACTAGAAAATGAGACTTGCCATATCATATCTCTAATTAAGATCGCTTAGAGATATGCAATGTGCGGCAACCTGGCAGTTTGAAATAGTGGGTGACACAAGTAGCGGTATTACCATACAAGCCCAAAAGCCCGGCTTGCCCTACTAAGGAGTAAAATTTATATAGTATATCCCGAAACGCTCAAATTTAAGAATAAATTATTCGGGAATTATGAGCTAATTGATTTATCAATTTTACTCCTTAGTAGGCCAAACCGGACTTTTGGGCTTTTATGGTAGTACCACCACTGGGTGACACTGCGCGTTTGTGAGCACACAAGTTACCAATAGGTGCTCATCTTGTTCGTACCGGTTTATACCGGTTTATAGTTCAATAGAAAAAGAAAACATTTTTCCTTCGTCAGCCTCTTACGTAAACCTAAATGGTCCGAGGGAACGACAGGAAACGCCCGAGTAACAGCGTCGAGTGCGCCGGGGCGTCGTCATCTCAATCGTGATAATCCGCTCCCAGGAACCGGCGGGTTAGGTCTGTGCACACGTGCGGGCGATGATCGCGACGATAGAGCGCCGGACCACGTGACGCGGGCGGTAAAGTCGTGCGTCGTGGATTTCCAGCGATCCGCGAGCGAAATCCGCGAACGCGCTTCGGGTTCGTGCTACAGGTGGTCTCTAGCCCAATCTGGGATAAATCGGTTGGAGGCGAGGCCGCTCTGGCGGTGGTCAAGTTTGCGATTATAAGGGAGGAGGAGATTCGAATCCGTCAGTAGTTAGTGAGCATCAGTGAGTTTCTTTTTAGTTTAAGTGAAAGTTGGTAACAAATATATGTGTTAAGATTTCAATGGTTGCGTGCCAAATTTTATTTGAAATTTCAATTTAAAAAAATCTTTTATTGACGATACAAATATTTATTTTATTGATAATTACATATAATTTACGTATTTGATCGCTTTTGGTTTGATTGTTAATTCGACGTTTTAAACACTATATAAGAGTCCATAGTCATGATACACTAAGGCGATTAAATTAGGCGTTAAATTTCGTTAATTAATTTCATTTTGACAAATTTTATTCGCCTAAATACAAGAAGTCATTATATAGCATTTATTTTAGTTGATAATAATAATAATATAATGGAACATCTTACACATTGCTATCTGATCCCAAGCTAGGCAGAGTCTGTACTATGGTAATCAGACAACTGATATACATATATGCACATATATATATATTGTTAATACCCAGACACAAAACAACTACCTATGCTCATCGCATAAATATTTTGTCCTGGGTGGGAATCGAATCCACGACCTTTGGGTTTGTAGTCAGGAACACTAACTATTACACCAACGGGCCACGCCCTGATGGTTTTGGCTGGGTCGCATGGCAATTTTTCATTGCAATATTTCATCGTAACCTTGCTGCGTGAACTCTGCAGAATAGTTATGTATTGTCATAGGCACATTATTTAAATTCTGATGGACCATAAAGCCTAAATGTCGTCGATAGTCGACCCGGTGAATATTATAACGTAAGTTAAACATTGAAATAGACGATCATCGGGATGAATAGCTAAGTTAAAACACTAGTTAGATGTTTTAATTTTTTTTTTCAACTTACGCCGTTTCAAATTTTTACAAATAATAATAGCCTTTTCATCTAAGACAATTGATTGTAATGATTTTAATAATACCGCATAAAAATATTACTATACATTGAAAATATGATGATGATGTCTTCCCGACCGATTCCGGCCACGGCGGCCTATCTCATGTTGTGCAGGTGCGCAGGATGTATTATATTATAGTGCATAAGCGTTTGAGCAGACACAAGTGCACTCACTCTTCTTTACTCTCAACCCGATGGGACGGATAACCCACACGACCGGAGAGAGATCAGGCGCAGAGGTAGTGACATTAAACCGCCTCTTAATAACAACTTCTCCAAGCCACCGCTAGATGGCATCGATAAGAAGCCGAGATCGACTTTTTACATGTCCATCCGACGCATGGATCATCTTACTTTTCAGGCAATCCGGGTGATCAGCCCGTAATGCCCTAACCGAACTAAGAACAACAACACAAAGTCATTGCCCTCCGCAGGGTTCAAACCACGACCTCCAATTTGTAAAGCGCACGCCTGTACCACTAGGCCACGGAGGCAGTCAATATTGAAATTATAATGGAATAAACACACATCTATTCAGTTGTTACTACTTAAGCAGTCGTTAAAGAAACTTATTTAAACACAAGTTCGGATTCTAGTACAGAACTATAATCATATAACAATAAAGAAAGGTATAAAGAGCTCGTCGTATTTCTTGCTGCAATCGTAATGTGTACAACGTTATTAAACTTAAGAATAACGACTTCAAATGAAATGTATATGGCTCGAAGTGTAACGAATGACGCTAGGTTTATCCTCGTAATGTCACTTTACAATTATTCTTTTTAGCCACTTGAATCTCCAGAAGTCGCGAATCGTTTTTGGCGGCAACATTCCGCACGCAATAAACATTTATCGTGCCTAAAAACTTCATAACGTTCCTCGATAAAAACGTTTGTAAAAAGTAAGTGTAAACTATAAGTACAATTTCTCCAAAAAAATTACCTTTGTTTACGTCAGCATATAAAGAACGAATCAAAATGAAAATATTTGTTTACAATTTCCATTTTGAAAATTGTGCTACTACAGTACTCAGGGACGTTCAAATGGTTAGTATATATTTAATGTAACTTTGTTAAATTTTTTACATTATTCTAAATGAAAATATTTTTTTAAATCCCAGTTTGCCGTCTGCCTGGGGTTCTGCTTTACCTACTATTTATGCTGGCTTTAGACAGTAATGTGTTGTCGCTAGTGTCCCGGTTTGAAAAGGAATGTTGCGAGTCTACTGGGCACGGAGGAAGACCACAGTATATGAGTAGGTGATAATCATAATCATAATCATTTATTTGTAAAAACATGTTCGTACAGGACAAACAGTTGGTATGTCAATGCTATTATAGTCGTGCATGTTTTTTGCTCTAAGGAGCGTACAAATACATATTAATTGACGACAGTTAATTCGCCAGGAAGAATAAAAAGTTATAAATAATAAAAAAAAGAAAAATCAATCAAAACAAACAAATGGCGAGATTTGAAATCTAGAACATAATAATAATGACGACGGTTACATAAAGTCAATTAGTGTCATTAAAAAAATCATTGATATCATAATAACATTTTTCAATTAGCAGTAAACGAAGCCTTTTTTTAAATTGATGTGAGCGCGGTGAAGATGTACTTTTAAACTCATACACTTCGTTGTGGTAATGTGATGTTATGGGCGAAGGTCATTCAAAATCAGCGGCGCGATTCGCTCGTACTGTCACTTTACCTATTAGAAACAGTACGTTATTCAAGCTAATGGATCGAATTAAAATCTTTTAAAAAATCAATAGCCTCAGCTGTAAGGGCATCTCATTTTACTTGCATGTATGTGAAGAGTTCAATAGTGGTAGAGACTCGCAGAAAATCGGAGTGATTTGGAAGTGTTCGCTTTCACGTGTCGTCCGGTGTGAGGCGTCCGGCGGCTCTTCTAGCCGCCCCCTTCCTATTTCTGCGTCTCTCTTCCAAAACTCACCGTTAAAGGTGGCATCGCTTTATCGCGAAATGTTCGAGACGTTACAAATGTCCATGGGCAGCTGTTATTGCTTTCCATCAGCTAAGCCGTGCGCACGTTTGCCCGCCAACTCTGTAAAAAAGTCATCTTGCTTCGCTTGCTTGATTGCGTTGCTTCGTGAAAGTCCTTGTCTTGAACGAACGGACATTCCTTCAGTTTTATTTATTAATGGGGATATCGGTATCATTATGCTTAAAATTTTTAATTTTGGATGTTTTTCATTTGCCCTGATTTGTTTCCACTGCTCATGGTTTTTTTGCTGTAAAGGTTTACCGCTAAGTTCCATAGAAATTTTTGCATTTAAAAAAAAATAATTAAAAGAAAACGTAATTAAATCCGTAAACTTATTTTATTTAGTACGAAACATGTTGAGATAGTGAAGGAGCAATGTTTCCTGAAAAGTTGCTCCTCATCGAAGGTTACTTCTGAGTGTTGAATTTAGTACAGGGCTTAGCAGAAATATGTACTTTTTCATTAGCTCAAAACCCTAAGTAGAGAAGAAGTTTGACACTTTCCAACAAGGGTAGCTAGTTTAAGCTAGCTAGTTCATCACTTCAACAACTTTTACAACAAAAAGTTATGGCGTTATAAACTATTCCTCGTCCTAAATAGGACGAGTTAGTAAGAGTCTTATGTCTAAGTCATTTACAACAACCATTATGTACAATATTATAGATTAGGTCTCTATGATTTGTGTAACGATAATATTGTATATATTATCGTTACACAAATCATAGAGAAATTATTAAACCAACCCCGCGAGGCTCGACGATTTACATTGTATTTAACTTTGTCTATATATTTTACAAAATAAAAACAACTAGCCTTTTCATTTACTTCATTTATCAAGCTGTCAAATAGTTTGTTGGTAAGTAAGAAAATAACACAATCCTTAGAGTAAATAATTGTTATTAAATATAATTCTCGCTTATAGATGAAGTTGTTAAATATCATTTAATCTTAATTCAGGAGGTAGATGATTATTCGGCTAATTTATTCAGTTAACCGTTAGATCAAACGAGTGATATAATTGTAATTACTGAATACGTAGAATCTGTACTACTCCCACGATACTTCTGACACTTCCTATCTCCAACAATCTTCATCTGGATGTCCGGATGCCGTTTGATAAACGAAACGTTGAACCCGCACGATGAACCCTAAAGACGTTCATTAAACGCCCGAAACCCGTCGCGTATGAATGGACCCCGAAACTAGTCCCCAATCTCGACACTTGATCAATAACGCCGCGGCACCGGACTCGACCCGTTATCGCCGATCATTTCGCATTGCACCTCCGAGTTATGACCCGCGCGGCGCGACACCAGATCGGCATACAAATACGCCAACTAGTTAAGCATACCGTATGCTTAGTGGGCGAAACGCGCTTGGGATCTGATAACTCACGCAATTACGTACGTGACACCTCGCGGACGCTCACGCTGATAACATCTCGCCGGCCTTAGTGTTGGGAGCGGGCCCAATTACTGTTTCACTCACGAGGCGATTATATAAAGCGATTGTGGTAAAAATAGGCTTTTATGTCCCCAACACTCCTCGGCTGCGTCACGGTGCTGATCGACTTCCGAGATTGTGGGTCCCGCTTTGTCGATTGGCACGTTACACCTCTCGCGGCGAGGGAACGGACGTAATGTAACTTTGATATGGTTACAGCAGATATTTCTCTAAATCTAAAAATTTGATATTTCTTTACTATTTCATTTATTTATTAAACTGTTACACAATAAACAATTGATATGGAAATAATAGCTGAAGTATTCCACGATTCTAATAGGAAAAATTCTCCCTGAGAGGTGGAAGTGTATAAAGTTAAATAATTGGAATTTTTAAAGATAAGGGAATTAAAAAATAAATGTTTTATTTATAAGTTACGCGGGATTAAACCATTCTCAGATTAATAAATTTAAAAGAATGAAACCTAGAATTCACTTATAATGTTCTTTGTGAAAAAACAGAATGTTATAAATATTTGGTTGTAGGAAAGCCGAGGATGAATCTGTTTTGACAAGCGATCGATGGGTAGGTACTTATGAGATTCTAAGAGCACGGGAATTACTCTTTATCTTGCAACAGAATCTTCTTCTTCTTATTCTTATGCTCTTGGCAGAGCAGTCGTGGTCAAGTATCTTGTTTGGAAGCTTGCAATACAATACAATAGCTCTCCATTCGTCTGACAGACAACATTTTTTTTTTATGGTTTAGGCTGACAAACGAGGAAGCGGCTCACCTGATGGTAAGTGATCACCGCCGCCCATGGACATTTACAGCATTAGAAAACTCGCAAATGCGTTGCCAGCCTTTAAGGTGGAGAATTTTTGAAAGGAGGAGAGAGGGAGTGGAAAGGGGAAGGGGGGATAGGATGGAGGAAGAGATAGGGAAGGAAGTGAGAGAGTGAGGAAGGGGAAGGAAAGGAGTGGGCCACCAGCCACCTCACTCACCGGACGAAACGTGGAAGCAAAAACACGTCCACCTTACGCCGATTTTCTGTGAGGTCGTGGTACTAATCCGGTTCGAGCCGGCCCATTTAAAAGCGGGAACAGCCGCGCAGCGGCTCTACCACCGTGAAACATAACGAAGCGAGACGAATTGAACCATTTTCAAGTTTGGACGAGAAGAAATTATTTACCAAGTTATAGTGTCTTTCCTTTGTAGTCCGTCTGACATTCCACTGCTATTCTACCGTCAAGCAGTCATGTTTTATGGGGTTAGGCTGATAAACGAGAAGCGGCTCATCCGATGGTAAGTGATTACCGCCGCCCATGGACGGAGGATTTGCAACATGACAGAACGTGCAAATGCGTTGTCAGCTTTTAGTAGAGGATGGATGTGTGTGAGTGTGGAAGTGGGGGGAGGATGCGGGAGGGGAATGAGAGAGGGAAGAAGTGGATAAAAAACACTATACTGGGTTAAATGTCTAAGCACTACTGTGTTGCGATTTGAAGGACAATGTTGCCAGCGTAATTGCTGGGTATAAATATAACATCTTAAACCTTTGGGTGACAAACGGGTTCTGTAAGATGCTGAACTGAAATGGGCAGACGTGTCGCTTTTCATCAGACGCATAACTTGCTCGTTCATCACTTTACCTCCTAAAAAATTGTAGTCTTACAAACACTGAATTACACTCAAATTTCTTCTATTTCGTGACCTAGTGGAATAGGACTTTACAAATCGGACGTCGTGCGAATCCGGCGCAGGGCAACGACTTTGTGTTGTTGTTCTTAGTTGATTTCGGGCATCACGGGCTGATCATCCGATTGCCTGAAGGAAGATTATACTACAACTACGATTTTTACGTTTTGTACGATTGCCGATACCAAGCATTGGACGGGCAAAATGTAAAAAGTCGGTCCCGGCTTCTTGTCGATGACACCGCCTTTGCGCCTGATTTCTCTCCAGTCGTATCGGTTATCCGTCCCATCGGACAATGACAGTAAAGGAAGAGTGAATGCACCTAATATATCTGCGCAAACGCTCATGCACTTTAATATATCCGGCGTAGTTGGTTGGTTGATTCCTTGTAGATCGGCCGCCGTGGCCGGAATTGGTCGGGTTTATGCTTATTATACGCGAATGCTGCAGATTATAAAATGATACTATTTTACGGATTTTATCTCGTTTTATTGTTAATTTAAACTCCCGCCCGACCCGTTATCCTGAACGCTCTAGTGTTTGAAATGTTGACAGTCCAAATTGAAGAAAAATTTTGAAATAGAGTCGTGTTATAACGCAATAACATAACTTTGGATTTTTTTCGAATCAAACTTATCGAATCAACTATTTGTGATTGATGCAGTCCGTCCAGTACATGTATCGAATACGTCATACTGTAAAAAATCTCACAAGATAACCACTTACAAGTTGTTTCTTGGAGTTGAGTCGTGTGTTTTTGGTTTCATCGGTGATCATGTCCTGAATGGTGTTATGATTAAATTTATACGTATATTTAGTACATCTTTCGAAGCAATTATAAATACAATTTCTCACCGTTAGTTTGAAAATTTTGCTGAGTTGTTTTCTGGAGTGGTGCTAGACAATTAATTTAGACTCCGGAACTGCCGGTGGTTAAAATCGATCTATGCAAGTAGTAGTGATAATACGAATAGACCTTACCAAAAATTGTTAGCGAATTGTTCCCTTGAAATGGTTTCAGTGGTGGACGCAACTGCAGTTCCTGCTGATGCTGAATGGGCTAGCTCGAACTGGGTTATTATTACAACCTCACAGGGAATTAGCGTAAAATGGAACTGTTTGTGCTTCCGCGTTTCATCTGGTGAGCGAGGTGGTTGGGGGCCCACCTCTCTCCCCTCCTTTCACTCTATCTTCATGTTAAAGGCCAGCAACGCATTTGTAAGTCCAAGATTGTGCGAATCCATAATTGGCGGTGATTGCTTACAATCATGGGAGCTGCTTGTTCGTAATAAAAAGAAAAGAAAGGTAACCAAACGATTCTAAAACTATTATACCTCTCCAATCACTCATGGATTTATCCAGTTGTAATATAATTACAATAGCTAATATAATTACATCAAACTTATCCTGTTTATTTGAAAACGATTAAGTTTTTGTTGGGAAAATAATGTGAGGAGACGGGCGAGTTGTGTTCCTGATGGTAAGCGATATACCTGCCCTGCCCTGCGTTGTGCTCGGTACCCTTTGAAGATGTTATATAAGTTCAAACTGGAACACATATGTCGTGGGCAAAACCTAATGTTTTAGTACAGCACGATTGAGAGAAGTTATTTTGCAATATTTTCACGCCTTCGCCAAGTGATTGCCTCTGTTTCAAATGTTTAATGGTTATTTGGGTGATAAAGTGACGGGACGACGAGTGACACTGAGTGACATGCTCGCCCATAACTGTTATGGGCGAGCATGTCACTTACCATCACTGGCCTTCCGTTGAGTTCGCCACCAAGAGATTTAAGATGTTATATCTCTACGCCCAATCTCTCAATCAATCATATCTACGTAATTACACTGATAACATTGCTCGTTAAAGCAAAACAGAGTAGCGCTTACATACTACTGCTCATGGCAGCATAACTGGTAGAGCAATGGTGCCATAAGACAAGACAAAACAAGAGAGACAAGACTCTAACAACTGAAAAACCTTGAGCAGTCTTACGAGGACGCAGATCCTTCTCCCTTCTTCCTAGCTCGTGCTTTCGTAATAAACAGACAATGTCGTAAGTTTTTTCTTGATGTAACAGCCTTAGTTGTTAAGCTACAAGTTATATGTAGTCAGATTGATTTCCAATAACTTATTTTTACTCCTCAACTTTCGCATGTCTGTTGTATTAAAACCGCTGTGGCTTTTGATAAAGAGTGACGTCGACAAAACGAAACCCCATTTGTAATAAACTTCTATACGCATCATTAACTCTTTCATATGTTTTCATTTGCATATGTTTATTCAGGAAACTTCTTTTATTAAAACAACGTCGATTTTTAAGAAACATGAGGGCGATGTATGGTTGTAACGATTCCTGTATGTCATGGCGGTCTGTGATTGAATGTTGATAAGAATGACTTTTAGTTTTTTTTGGAATATGCCGACAGTCATCTTTTGTAAGATTACGTTTTGAAGGACATTTACCTTTTTATTACATTTACATCTATTTCTTTATTTATTTTTACAGCGACAGTAGCAACGCCATCAGGGAACATCGTGACCTTTGCCATTGATAAAGTTTTTGGAATGGGCAGCGATATAGACAACTTTTTTTTAACGGATAAATTACAAAAGGGAAGAAAACGATATAAAATAAAATTTCCCAAGCTATATTAATCTAGCGCAGTATGAACAAACCATATTTTCAAATTGACCTGCTATGTTTTGTTAAGAAAGGTTTTAGAAGTTAACGCACGATAACTGTTTAAATGCTTGTGTTCAGACAGATTTAAGTATATTTTCAGTGGTCTGGTTTCTATTTCGAGGTCGATTTATTTACGTATTAATAAAGCTTTATCATAATGGAAAGTAACATTTCCTATTTCCATGCCCATTGTACTAAGGGATATAATGATGTGTATGATGTTGTTAAAAGCTGCCTCCGTGGCTTACTTTACAAATTGGAGGTCGTAGGTTCGAATCCCGCGGAGGGCCATGACTTTGTGTTGTTGTTCTTAGTTTAGTTAGGATATTACAGGCTGATCACCCGATTGCCTGAAAAGTAAGATGATCCATGCGTTGTAGGGGCATGTAAAAAGCCGGTCCCGACTTCTTATCGACGTCATCTAGCGGTGGCTCGAAAATGTCGTTATTAAGAGGTCAGTTTAATGTCACCGCCTCTACGCTTGATCTCTCACCGGTCGTGTCAGTTATCCGTCCTATCAGACTATAAGAATGCACTCGGCACCTGTATTACATTTTTTCGTCGTGTCTCGTGTTTTTGGTAAATCAGTTAAAAAATTGTAAGGAGGTAGTAAAATAAAACAATTATGAGTTTTGTCAATAGATTTATCTATATATTTAAATGAATAGTTTTTAATTACAGCTGTCAAATTTACATTCTCCCGTTAAATTTTTCAAGAAGCAACACATTTTTTATTCAATTTCTATTTAGAAAAAGTGACAAATCAACAAATCTTTTCCGTGGGTTCAAAACATTTGTGTGATACTTTTACAGAGAAAAAGTAAAGATTATAATGCATTTCACGTAAAACTATTACGAGTTAAACCTTTAATGTGCTTAAATTTAATGAATTCCATGGAAAATTATATTCATTTATAATTATATATTTTGTATTTTAACTAGATATTTATCAACTATATATTACAAACTTTTAACTTAAAGTTAGATTTTCTTTTATCAATCGTTTCTCTTTTTTTCTTCTGTGCGTTTAGTTGTTGCATTCATAATCGGAAGGGCCAGCTGACTTTAATTTCACTTTTATAAATTTTACAATAAAACGGCTTTATTTTAGTAGTTTTTAATAGTTATACACAAACGGGTTGATTAGAATTTTAAATAACTTTATCGTCGAATGCAGAAATTAAACGCACATTTACCTCACAGCACAATTGACAAAACATATTTTCAAAATATGTCTATTAGTAAACACGTAAATGTACCTTAAAAATTGTATTTACAAAAAAAAAAGCAATTATCATTCAATAACTTTATTCTATGAAAGTGGGAGTTGAATCAATTTTGTCCGGCGTGATGGGTATGTGGTTTGCGACGTCAAAGATAAAATGTCCGCTATCATAGTTCAGCGTAACGCTCAAAATCGTTTAGACTTCGTTAAATAATACTTAAATTTAAAATGCCCATTCAATTTCCTAATATTACAGTGTTTTAACATTATTCTTATGAAAACAATAACCTAAAAGAATTTCAGGGAAGCAAAAAATATTGCGAAATTTAGAATACGCTTTAAATAATAAAAATAGATTTCCAATGCAAAGAGAAAAACAAGACCAATGGCTTCGAGTGTAATAATTAAACGTGTCATCGATTCAACAACCCCATCACGCCGGTAGCTATTTAATTCCTATTGCTATTGTGGAAATTCTAAGGTGATTACTATTGTGTCATTGATTCTACGTGCACGTCACGTGGACTCAACATCAGCGACCCTTCCATCTAACTCAGGAAGATTTTGAACATAGCAACGTCCAAGATCTCTCTGAATCGACAACAGAAGTAACTTCTTGTTGTGTCATCTTGCAAAGAGACGAGCCGAGGCGTTTCTACAGCAACCATTTATGACAGACACGAGTGATAAAGTTGTAAAACAATGCGCGAACTTACTAATGTACCGATGGAGAGATAACGCATTACTGTCGTGTGGAGATAACTAAATTATGGTTGTCATAGAAACACGCTCTGTATGTGCACCCGGGGATTGTGAGCAACTATATCACGGAGGCCGCAGCGACCCGCCTACGATGAAGCTTAACTATTTACAATCAACATATAGGCCGCGCGAAACTCAAATGTTCCTGTCCTGTGAAATTCGCACAAGTTCGGTGTCGGTTAGTCGGTTTTCGTAAACTAAGATTTGATCGTGTACTACACGTGCAGTACTCACGAAGCAAATTTCACTCAGACGCATTTGAGTTTTGCCAATGCCGACCTGAACGGAGCTTGAGGGGGTAAGAAAAAAACAAACAAAATAGGAACGATACGAAACGACGCCCCGACCGCCCCGGTGTGGTGCGAGGCGGCCGGCGACGATATAAATACTATGTACAGGCTAGGTCGCGAGTCAGTCCTGGGTCTCCACGTCCAGGCCGTTGACCATTCGCTCGATACTCTTGAGGTCAGAGGGAGGCGTGGCGGCCGTCGAGGTGGTGGTCGACGTGGGGGCGTCAGGGGGCGGGTCGGCGGAGGCGGCGCGCGCGGGGGGCGATCCCGCCCTAGGCCTCGCCGGCGACGAGCTGAGGCTCCTAGCCCGCGGGGCGACCTGTTCGAACGCTGAGCCTAGCCCTGGTAGAGCGTAGGGCGCGAACCTGTGTGTTTTACTCAGGGAGGGCGCAGGCGCGGGGGCGGGTGGCGCTGGTGGCGGCGGCAGAGAGTACTGCTGCAGAAACGGGTGCAGGTTGAAGAGCAGCCCCGGCGGCATCTGGTGCGGCGGGAAGAAGGGGGGCGGGTACAACGAAGGCGGGTAGAGGTAGGGAAGCAACGGCGGCTGCACAGGCGGTCCGAGGGAGACGTCAGGGGCTGGTGACGGACGAGAGGGGCCCGCGGGTGGTGAGGACGCCCGCGCGCCCCCCGAACACGATGAGTCGGAACCCGCCTCTTCGGCACCTGAGTCACCGCCGCCACCCGAGCTGAACCATGCTGCGAAAAAGGATAATGTTTAGTTTTATCGATTCAATGATCAATTAAACTGTGTTATGGTTTGCTTTGGCTTCAATCGCCAGCAGGCTACCACAGAGATTATAACTTAATAACAAATTTCCTGACAAATCGGCACTTCCCATTATTTATTTAGTTGTAGATATTGGATGTTTATTTGTCAATGTTAATTATAAATAGTATAGCAATTTGTGGCTTCACTGTATTAAGGCTTAACATACTGTAACTGTATTTTAAAAGAGCAACTGTTGAGTTTCTCGCCGGCTCTTCTCAACAGAACTGCATTCCGAGCCGGTAGTAGCTTT
>DWHO01001405.1:0-15579 GCA_018247575.1 Eurytides lysithous rurik
TCCTCTTGGCTTCGCCGTGGGTGACCAGGCCACGGTTACTAGAGCCCCTCCGCCACGACAAGGCGGGAACCCGTCGGGGGGGGTCAAGATACCAGCCTACCCTATCCAACACCCGTGATACCTCCTATAGTGGTTTGGCACTAAAAAGAGTTTACACTTAATCCCAATTTGATTTTATATTAATTTCAGTCCTGTTCGCGTTCCTGTTCGAGTCGGTCCTCTCCGGTTGAAGAAACATATGCGCCAAAGGCCAGTGCGCAATTCAATGTTAGTGTAAGTCTTGTTGCTCGGGTTACGCAAGCATAGAGGTGCTTGCGCTCAAAACTTTTCCCTCGAGTCGCGAGTGAAGATCGCGTCCAGAAAGAAAACGAAAATAGCAAGAAGGTTTGTAATAGAATTGTAAAGTTAGTAAGGTAAGAGATTATTGATTTAAATCTTAATTATTTATGGTGTGTTTTTAATACTTTCTATTTTATATTATCATTGCGTTTTTTTTTTTGAAATCGTGTATCTTGCTGCTGGATTCATACTTTATTGTCTTTGATTCACTGTCTGCCATTTATCTTAGTCTGTATGTATTAACTGTGAAGACTTAATTGGTCTTTGTTGATATAACTTTTACATGTTATGAGTATTAATGTAACTTATGTCTTCCTTAATTAAATAAAAATAAATAAAAAAAGAACAAACCTTGTGCACTCTTTTCTGCTTAAATAAGTCGGTGGACCAAAAGTTCAACGAAAGAAAATTCTTTCACATTGAACGTCATTTATATATTTTAAAGAGAAACTTACTTGAGACACTCACAGAGTAACAGTAGGCGAAGTTGAAGCTTCTTATTTCCTTTGACATAGTTTATTAATTAACACAGCCCTGCGATATCAGGTCAAAGTGGAGGCCAGGAGCGAAATAGGGTCGTGGTTTGTTTTTCTTGTACACTTAATTAGACCTTTTTGAATTTTATTTTTAAAATTTACGTATAGAACAAAGATCGAGACGGTGAAAAATATGACTTATCGTATCTATGTTGTTGTCAAAAACCGAAAAAAACGATCAACATTCCAACTCAATTTCTTATGGCATCGGTTTTTTTTATACTAAATGTGTTTATTGGATTAAATTTACCTTTTATTTATTCACAGTCTGACTTTAAAAGCATGGTAATAAATACTAACGTATACCAAAAACTTAATAGATATAATAACATATGAAACAGTTTTTTTTATCGATTACTCGTAATTTTTAACGAGTTGATCAATAGATTACTATAACCATCCCTTTTTTAATTACGTAAACATTAGAATGCAAATCCTGAATAGTTTTTACAAATATAGTTCAAAGTTTATACAAATACGTTTGATTACGTGGCACCAGCTTGAATTGTTACACTTTATAATGTTATTTGTATATAAATATTCAATTTTCTTAAGGTGCATCGAATGGTACCTAAAATTTTACCATCGATTTTAAGTAAAACAAACACAATCGAACAAATTTCTAATGTCACCACCAGCTGCGAAATAAGATCTGACTAAAATGAAATTGAAACTTATGAAATATACTGTAGATTTGCTTCCCTGAGACCGAGAGAAATTGACGTTATTTTTACGCTTGCGTTTCTTAGTATACCGCTTCACTATTAGAAGTTATTTATATGTGTTACATACATTTTTAAAACACACACACGTACACGCAAGTGATTGTGTGTGTGTGTGTGCGTTTTGTTTTATACTGCGTGCGCTTTCCTGTGCACAAATTTTGCAACAAAACATTAAAAAAATAAATATGTTTGTCTACTTTTTATTTTAAAAATAGCGTGGTTAGTTTACTTTATTATTTGAATGGTTAGTGAATTCCTCATTGACAGACCACTGAACTTTATTCTATGCATCGCCACTAAAATGAGTTATCACATTGCCAAAAACTGATATGCACTTTCATTGCTCTTTGCAAAATTCATCCATGTAAATGAAATATAACGTCGATATAAACACATTACCTTAAGGGACGCCTTGAGTGATAATTTTACTGTTATGTGAATATTTACAAAGTGGGTCTTATTAGCTGGATAATCAGCAAAAAGCTCTAGAACTATTCTTCCGTTCCAATACCTTTATAAATATGTCTAAGCCAATTATGAACATAAATAACAACCCCCTCAATTTCTATTTATTTGCTTTTGTATCAATTATATCAATTACATTATATTTTATTTATACTCCATAAAGAATTCGATTTGGTATTGTATTTGAAAGTGCCATTCAGTAAAGTAGAGCCATGCAGCTGCTCCCACTATTGAATAGGCTGACTCGAACCGGAAAAGTACCATCACAGAAAACCGGCATGAAGTGGGAGTTTTTTTGCATCCACGTTTCGTCCTGCGAGTGAGGTGGCTTGCAGTCTATCCCCTCTTCTCTTTCCTCCCTCTTTCCCTTCCCCTTTCACATCCCGCCTTTCCTTCCCTCTCCAGTCTATCCTCCTTTTTTAAAAACTTCCCCCTGCAACACATTTGCAAGTTATGTTATGTTGCAAATGAGACGTGGGTGGCGGTAATCATTTACCAACAGATGAACTGCTTGCTTGTTTATCAGCCTACCCCATTGTGTTTATTTACTTAAAATTTACTGGAGTCTGTAACAGATAATTAATCGCAATACCAATAAATATTAGCCATTAAAAAAAATTCGTTTCCAATATTTTATAAGTAATAAGCGTGTTCTAAGAATTTAAGCCGTATTTATTACAGTGCGAACCGATCTAAGTAGTCACATGTTTATCTTCAAACCGATCTTTATATAACGAAGTGCTATTAGTGAGAACAGTCAGGGAGATAAAAAGGTTATTAGGGCATTACTCAATCTTAAATCACATGCATACTTTGATACGGAAGTTGCTGTTCAACATATAGGTAAATGGAAGTTTCTGGTTAGAAGAGTTTTTTCGGGGTTAAGAAGGAATAAACCTCTCTCTCTATTTTCTCTTCCCCTTCCCTACTAGGTGGAGTCTCTCCCCAGTCACACCTTTCATACTCGTATCTTTATTCACGCAATCCATCCACACTTTCTTTGGTCTTCCCCTACCTCTTACGCCGTCCACATTCATGTCCGGTGATATACTAGAACTTATGGTTTCAGTAATGCTTCTGAGTACTGACATACAATGCAAGCAATGGTTTACATCAGGATCACTGGGGTCGTACCCTTTAGTCACTGCCCTTTAGTTAAGTATTATTAACAATCAGTTAGTTATATTGCTATCAGTTTTATATTCGACTCAGTTTGGTAATATAAGTCATTATGAATGCTCAAAGTCAAAGTCAAAATTCTTTTTTCAAAATTAGATTGGTTTACAATCGCTTTTTGACGTCTAATGATTCTACCACCTATTCGGAAAAAAATAACACACCTTAGTCCTGAAAAGAACAGGCGAAAGAAACTCAGCGGGACTTTAAGTTATTTTTTTACGTTAATTACGTTGACAATATTTATAATTTACATCTTGAAATGGCCTGTAGGTGATCACATCATTTCCATGGTGTGCTATCTTCAATGAAATCCTTTACTGTGTAATAACATTTAGCACACAAACGTCCTTTTACGATTTTTTTAAATTTGGCAATTGGAGCTTTCTGGACTATTGCATCTATTTATCACTCTCTCAATCTATTGTATCTATTTAGAAATATAAGTCTTCGTATTATTTGCATATCACTACATCTTTTTTTCTCGAGTCTTTGTTCTTTTTTATACACTAAACAGACGATTCGCCCCACTTTTACGTGAAATCTCCACCAATTATCTAGGGATTTTGACACTCTTATATATATTTTTTTAAATGGTTGGCCTCATATTAATTTTATTGTAATTGGACCAGGACTTACCAGGAAATTTATTAGAAGTAACTTATTTCTCATAAATCAAACAAAATCTTTATGTTATTATTAAAAATTATTTGTAATAGGTGAATTTATGAATGAATTCATAAATAATGTTTTCAAGTGCGAAATACACATCGATAACTTCGTGGTTGTGTATTTCAAATCAGTGCTATAAATTCTCAAGGCTTCGATCGTAGGCTACATTTTATCATAGCGAAGCTTTAACTGACTGAAAACGGTTAACAAGATCCTATCTTTCTAAGTAATCTACTATATCTGTTAGTTTGTTGGTTCGCATGGTCTTCGGGCTAGTTACATCCCAGAAAAAATTACAAGAAGGACTCTACTACGATATCGAGATATCACACGAGTGAAACTAAAATTATTAATTTATTAGCAATAATCTATCAACGTAACACGTTAATTATATATCTATCAGGTACTAAAAACAGATCAAATGTTTTGCACAGAATGTGCTGAAAGTGTGAATATGAGTTAAATGAAAGCTACCTTGTGGTAAAATAAAAGTAACAACCTATATACACCTATGTACATATCCTATTTTTGGTCATAAGCTTTCCATGTACGAAGGGAGAGATAAATATTTCTGATAGCCGCATTGTTTAAATCACAAGAAATTGAACAAAATGAACGTTAAGAGTTAGTTTATTCTGCGATAAAGAACTTCTTAAAACTTTAAACCTATTGAAATCAAATTCCTGTTATATGGCGTTTCCAATACTTACGCATAAGATTCTCGTAGTAATCGAAGTCCGGATCGTAAAGCAGTCTCATGCCATCCTTCTGATTGTATCTGCTCAGGCGACATGTCCTAGCTCGGTCGCTGTACACAGCGGACCTGGACGTAAACAATTTAAAAATAGAACTCTTATATATGTCATCGGTGTGAGTCGTATTGTATCGTTCAATGAACTTAACGTCGTAGGGTCGCATCACACTTGCGTTTTTGTCCATCTATTGTATTCATATTTTGACTTAATAGTAAAAGATATAACTAAATAACATGTCTGAACATAATGACGACCACGATTAACTTAAAAACCATAATCTATCAGAAAAAAAAGAAACATTACATCTAGATGCAACCTCACTTTAAAATTCACGATAATAATAATAATTATAATATATATTAACGAAATAATATAATTCGTTTCTGGGCTTACTTTAGCATTATGAAACACATAGCAATATATGAAAAAGGCCTATGGGTAGTCTTGTATAATTAATATATCTAAAAAGAGAAGAAACGATATTTTGAAGAAGAAAGAACATTTCGAGGGACTCTTAAGTTGTTTTTACATATCAACAAAAGAATCAGAAAAAGTTTTATAAAACAATTTGTTAACGTCCTGTTCTTCAACGATTGTAGGTCGAATTATGTTGAAGTGATAAGATAGTGTCAGTACGAAAACAAAAATATTGATTTGTTCAACATTAACCTAAAATACTATAGGCTGCTATATTGTAACTAAGAGAGATTAAACATCAGATGAAAATTTTATAAGCTCTTGTATTAGTGAATTATGGTCACATATCGTATATCTCAAATCTGTGTACACTTCTTTATTTTTTCTATTTATTCAAAGCCTTTTAAAGTTGGTTTTACTAGATATGGACCTAATAGTGTTTGACATTCTTTACTAATTCACTCGGACCAATGTAATAATTTTTGTTTTTATGGATTTGCCATTGCCGCTTGCTCATTTGCTAGGAGGCAAATGAGCAAGCGCGACTCATGTAAGCGATCACCACCGCTATGGACAATCGCAACTTCAAAAGACTTACAAATGCATTGCCGGCCTTCAATATAGAAATAAGCTCTCTTATTAAAGGACCCTAAGTCGTATCGATTATGAAATACCGTTGGCGTTAACCGATTCTACAATTTTGCGGTGCGTGGAAGAAAGCTTCGCGAAAATTGCACGGTGGTGGAATGCCAACCATCTGTGGTTTGCCACGTAGTGCGGTGACGGAATTCAGTAGCCGGTATTAATGTGACCAATTCCTCTAAGCACTTCCCATAACATATTCTGTAGAATATACACAGAGACGAGATGAGTATGTAAAGAAAAAAAATTAATATAAGTTATTATTATTAGACCTTCCACTTTAATGACGTAATCGAAACACGTTCACTTTATTTTACTTTTCTATGCTGAATATCACAAACTTAACACGAAGTCCGTTCAAGTAGCTGACGTTAAATTCAAGTACGCTAGATCTGAGATGTCGACTGTCAAATACAAGAAGGTTGTGAGTGATAAGAATGGCCTCGATCTGTCAATAAATAGTAGAATAGCGTTCTCGACTGGCCGTAGTCTGAGGAATTTGATAGTGGAATCTAAGATAAAAAGAAGCTCGGGAGAATTAGTGTATTCTTTCCTTCCGAAACAAGGGTGATCACCAATATAAATCATTTTGTTTTCGATACAGAAAAAACATCTGATTTAAGCTGCCGAGTACTGACCTGCACTCGTCACCTAGAAATATTAGAGGGCCTACCTCTGAGTCTAGTAATTACGTTGACAACATTCAACTCAAACGGAAAAGTGGTCACACTTACACATAACTTCTTAGCGCCACAATAACTGGCAATGTAGTGGTGTGACTGCCGATAAACTCTGCAGTAGACTACCAAGTGGTAGTATATTGCAGAGTTTTATTTGTGAATACAAAAAAGCGTAAAAACCTTTTACTGTGTATAACCCACCTTCATCCTGTGACAAAGAAACCTTACCTGCACTGAAAGCTGGTCTGTCGGAGACACTCGTCTAAGCACTCGCTGAGGGAGCGGCCCGTGATCTCCGAATGGAACTCGCCCGTGATCCGGCTGTTCCTGTACCGCTGGAAGGCGGTGTCGGGCCGTCTCCCGGGCGCGAACAGGTGCGAGGTGACGCTGTTGTCCGGGTACTCCGTGCCGCGAGCTGTCACCCGATGGGAAACTGATCGTAGTTGCGAGAGAGAACCTTATTGGGGTTACGTTGTGACTCGGACAACTTGGATGTGATGTTGATGTTTTTGTTTTGTTTCTTTCTTGCAAATGTAAGATCTTTTTACAATCGTCGGATATTGTGCTAAGAACTTGTCATTATAAACTTACTAGCACACGTAAATGAATGGCAAATAACAAATATAATTCACATAAATTTGTTTAATTATGGATCAAATCGAACGTTGTGCCATAAAAATAATAAAAACGGCACGTGTTATGCATTTGTAAATGTTATGTTTAATGTTAACTACATAAATTATTGACCAAGCTGCTTTTAAAGGCCGTAATGTAAATTTAATATTTGCCACGATTATAATCAATATAAGTCTACTGCTTTTAATTTTGTGGTTAGTTTTTACGTATATTATGTACGCTTTTACATTTTATAGGCGTTCTTACATACTTTTGCGTGTTTGTGCATTGTGTTATGAAAAAGTACTTACGGTTATCTAAACAAACTAGATCGTAAAAATGATGCGTCGGTGACGCACTGACAGTGACGTCGTCTTTTTGGGAAACTGAATCCTCTTCGGAGAGAACACATTGTCGCGTCATGGCGTCGTGTTCGATAGAACGGCAGAAGTACCTAGTGACAAAAGCAATGGATGAGCAAAATAAAAATATTTGACGTTGCATAGTAATATATATATTTATATCGATTTGAATTATTTTAAAAAACTAAGTCAATAATACTCCAGGGAAGATAAAAAGATAAAACTAAAACTAAATCAAAGTCAAAGGAGGCATATATCTGATACAGTCTTATTTCTCCTATAATTAAAAAGATAGGTTAAGGGAAGAAAATAAACAATAATAAAATATATATGAAAAACCCACATCTAAATCTGACTTTTTAGATTTTTTTTAGATGATTAACGAGGATTTTTTCTATTAATTATATTTCAATTTACTCTATTTTTTCTGGGATAAAAGTAGCCCATGTCACCCTCCGTCTCTCGAACCACACTTTTTCATCACTCATTCTTGTCGCTGCGTGAAGAATGGACAAACCATTGTACATATTCCTTTATATTAAATACATTACTAGTAAAAATTGGGAACTATTAATAGCTTATTAGAATAAGAATATGGACTTACTTTTCAGCGCGCACACACATTGACTGGCATTCGTCTAAGGTCATGTTTGAGAACACGTCAGCTTCGAACGGACCACCAAGACGTTTATTCTCCTCTTTGATGAAAACCGCTAAGCCGTCACAGCGTCTTTCCGCTAAAATTAAATGTTTTACACTCTTTACATTTAAACATAAAATTTGAAATCTTTTTCTGCTATTTTTAATGCCCAAATATACATATATTAGTAATATTTATACTTTTTACATAAACGGAAGATTGGTTCTATATAAAAATTTACCTGTATAAGTTGCTGATTGTTCACTACAATGTTTTTTTTATTAATTTTTAATCAACGACAATGCACAGCAGGCTATCATAAAAAGGCATTTTCCGCTACTATGCAAAGACGTTCTACAGTATAAATACAATAAAAGCTTACTACGCTACGTTCAGGAGTTTTTGGTAGATCAAAATGCGTGGAACTTAATTGATTGACTCATATATGGGATAGCTATTACATTGTATTAAGGCTTAACCTACTGTAACCGTATTTTAATAGAGCAACTGTTGAGTTTCTCGCCGGCTCTTCTCAACAGGACTGCATTCCGAGCCAGTAGTAGCTTTCTCATGAACAAAATGTAAATATGACGATTCAAAAATGCTTGTAAAGGCCTACTTAAATAAATATATTTTGATTTGATTTTATTTGAATCGGCGGATTTAATACATCATTGACAATTTTTAAACATTTTTCATCGAAAGGCTCTTGATGAATCATTTCTCAAATTTTTTGCACTACAAATTGCAATATTTCTTTAGGATTTGGAGCGCGATAACGTGGAAAATGCAAACAGACTTTTGTCACGAAGCTCACCGTTGAGACAGGTATTCTCAAGATAGTCGGCGTTATGGTCATCCTCTAGCAGCTCGGGGTGGGTTCGCCTTGTGAATCTGCTCAAGGAACACGTCCGCAGCGCCGAGTCGTACGTCGCCGAGCGGCACACGAAGCTGAATTCCCCCAAGCACTTGTCCTCGCACTCGGTGCGGTTGGCGACCATGATCTCCTTGAGGTCCGAGGCTGGCAGCTTCAGACGCTTCCTAGCGTGACGCTCGAAGACGTAGCGGCGCGAAGGGCATTCCCTCTCGGGACGGTTAGCTAAATTAAACTGATGGGGTAAACATTTGTTTCATAAAGTTGTATCCAGAGAAAGGTTGTAGCACCTTTCTCTGGATACAACTTTATGAAAACAGGGAATATTGTATAGCGGACTCAAAATCATCATGTTATCAAACTATAAGCGAATGTCCATAATAACACCTTGTCACACATCTCTCTCGTGCCACAAATCACTCGGCGCTGCGCTGCATTCGACACCCAGAGATATAAGCAGTTATATTTTTATGCCCCGTTTATCAATTGCCTTTCAAACAAAGCATAGTAGTACTTGCACATCACTGCGTGATGATAGAATAAAAGGCAATGGAATGATACAACCCAGGCGCATATTGCAGAAGAGTTCTACCATTAAGAAAATTTGTGTTTCCAAAAAAGATTTTCTTAAACCATACTTTTCGCTAAATTTAAGAAAAAAATAAAGAAATCAATCGGTAGTAATGACAGATAATCCAATTTTTTATTGTTACGTTACCTACGTTTGATGTTGATTTATATCATTAACGATGTCATAAAAATTAATAACCAACAGTTTTTTTACAAATACCAATATAATGATGACTAGAAGTGCTAGCTAGCTAAAAAGAAAGCAAGTTTAGTCTTAACACTACAAAATGGTAAATTATATACGTGATGAATCAAGCACTTGAAACAATAACAAAAGGCATACTTATTGACGCCAACCACATTAAAAACGATGTGTACAATTGTTCGCTACAAAAATTAAGTCAAATATGTAATGCTCATGGTACACGAGCCTTTCTACTCAAGCTCTTATTTTTTTTTAAGGAGTAGGCTAACAAACGAGCAAGCGGCTAACCTGATGGAAAGCGATCACCGCCGCCCATGGACGCTGCAACAGAACTTGCAAATGCGTTGCCAGCCTTTAAAAGGGGAATTTTTGAAAGAGGAAGAGATGAGGAATGAGAGGTAGGGATTATGGTAAGGGGGAGGAGAAGAGAGGGAGTGGGAGGAAGGAAGGTGATGGAAGGGACCGGGCCACCGGCCACCTTACTCACCGGGCGAAATGCGGAAGCACACTTCCACTTTACAACGATTTTCTGTGAGGTCATGGTACCCATCCGGTTCGAGCCGGCCTATTCGTCAGCAGGAACAGCTGCATTGCTCTACCACTGTATTCATTTTTATAAACCATTCATACTCATATTTGTAAACGAAGTATTTGAGCCACTCACATGACAGACAGATCTCGTTGAAATGCACGCTGTTGGGAACGATCATAAGGGTGCCGATGCCTTCGGGGGCCGCTTGTTCCCTCGTCAGGTAGCAAGTCGACTCCTCGTACTCAGGCTCGGGACTGAAAGCGGCTATGCGGGCGCCTGGTTGGAAATCGATGGAGTTGCAAGTGCGGACGAGACTGTTCCCGGAGCGATCGCGGAGGCACAAGTCCTGGCATTTCTCTAAGACTCGAAACGGTGGCGCCGTCTCTCGTACCTGTATCAATTAACTTTTTCTATCGGTAAACGTGTGTGCGTACTTATGTACGTACGTAAGACGTTATACTTGGCGTAACAAGATGAAAGCTTTTTAAAAATCTTTCGCGTTATCCTATATTTGTAGAGAAAACGACACTAATAATAGAAAAAAGGTATTAAATACATTGAAAGAAAGTTTTATTATAACACATTATCTTGTTAAATAAATTTTATTTAACGTATATCGTAAAAAATAATTTGTACATTAATTATTATGTACAAATAAGTGTGATGACACCCTAGGCCACGATCTACGAGTACACTAGCCATCGGGTAAACCATTCGTTTTGCAAGACTACACTGACTCAGTTACAAGACTACTACACGTGCAATGTGCTCATCGCTCGAATATATAATATGGAATAGTATATGTCCATGCATAAAAAAAAATCTTGGAAAATGTTGTTCCTAGAACCGGATCATCACAAAAACCTGACACAACTATAATACGAAAAATACAAAAAAGTTCATTGATCTGTGCAAAAATACAGAAAGTGAACGTAACGATAATCAACAAAAACAAGTAAATGATGTTTAGACTCTCCGTTAAGGGATTGTGATTAACTTTGACCGTTTTTACCATTAATATATGTATATACCGATGCTGGAAAGCAAAAACGTAGTAAATGACACGTGGAGTGGTTTTTTTTTAATTACATTGTTGAAATCAGTACATTAAACCAAGTCGATTCTTGAATGTCTGGTAAAAAAATTTGGTTTTGCCGATTACTACGTTTTTTGCTTTCCAGAGTCGATGTAATATTATTTTAAAATAAAAACAAATTTCACGATGCCCGCTTTTCGTGCCAGTCTGACAGGCTAATACACCTTCCATATTGTTGTTACTTAGATTAGTCACTGTTTTGTTTTTTCAGCTGGGTCGGACTCCGACATATTTATTTATTACTTATTTAAATATAGCGTTCAATTGTTTCATGTTCGCTTCAGGAGATTTCGCATCACTGCTTTGCAATTATTTTTCACAATAAACTTAATAAAACTATAGTCAATGTTTACATGTCTTTGTTATTTTCCTCTTGCCGTGTAAAGTTAAATATAAATACAAGCGATAAGAGTAATCAATAAACACGCACCACGTCGTCGTCGAAACCGTGCAATTGTTGATTCGGCAAACGTTCGTACATGACTCGACCCATTCCCTGGTTACAAGTTGTTTGTGCTGGAATCATAAACTTCATTAAAATTCATATAGTGTTATAAAGACTCTACTAGATCCAGCAGACGATGCCTACAACTACTTAAGTATTAGAAAAAGACGTATTAATGTCACTTAGTTAAGGAACCAATTGTGAATGAAATAGTTTTTGTTTCCATATTTTTCCATATTTAAAATAAAAAATCCACTATATAGACAACTTACAATCTCAACAATTCTATTCTACTATAGAATTGTAGATAGACTGAATTATTACGTAGTTTTGGAATCAAGTTGTTTTAAAATATTCAATATTAATTCTGAAATTTGATGTAGCAAATAAAGAATCACATCCGTAGCTTAACTGCAACGCTATTGTCGACTGTGTTAGTTTGTTACAGAGATGATAAAAACAGCCCTTGACTTATTCACATACTACTGGCAGTAATGCACTTAACAATGCTTTATGAAAGCTAAACCGTGTCTATTCCACTCAACCAAATTTAAGCAATCTTTTGCATCGTGTAATACTTTATAAAACTATAAAAATATCCTAATGTCATATATTTTTTAAGTTCGAATTTTATTAATGTGATATAATTCCAAGAAACATTTATAAACAGTAATTATTACAATTATTATACCCATATTATGTCTATGGTATTAATGTAAAAAGTCAATCCGTAACCAGAAAAAATATCTTCTTATCAATAACATCTGAAACATGGTGGGTTAAAAAATAACGTAAATAAACAATAACTCTATCACCATAATTAGAGATCTTAGAAATGTTTAACAATGGTAAATACTGTTTGACCTTTTTTCGTTATTTTCTACTTATAATTAAAGATATCTTACACATTGTAGGTCTTAGTATCGTTTTCAATTACCATTAGCCATCGTGAGCATAGTGATAGCAGTGAAAGCATGCATGACGCTCGCCCCCCGTGGCTTCATCTTCAGACCTTACTTGCTTCGTTCAACGAACACCGATTGATCATGTAGTACCTAAAACTGTAAAAAGAAGCTGTTATCTCAAAGTAGATAATTCCAACTCATATCGAACACATGGAAAGTTGTTAGTAACTAAGCAAAATAATCTATCATCGTTAGGTAACATTTAAATTTTATTAGGCAAACGATAAGATAACATTTGAGGTATCGGGAATAATAACCTTTTCAATAAATAATAAATATATGCTACTTAGATAACAGTCAAAACCGTATTCGACTTTCAGATTTTTTCCTTTATTTCAAACCACTCTTTTTAAGCTGTATTATTCGCATTTTAGGCAAGAGGAAAACAATTATGTCTTTCTCATAAAGGTAAATAAAAGTATCGCATGGTTTCCAATGATTATTTGCCAAGTAGTACAGTCAGTAATTTTTTAATTGAAAACGGGTGACTATTTGTTGAGAAAAAATCAATAATAAAACCAATTTCAAGTTGTTAATCAGTAACAAAACGTAATAATATACTCTTACAACTTAAGAAATATATCTTATTGACTCATGATTCCTCAAAAACGAAAACCGCTGTGTCAACCATAATTCCATAATAAGCATTCATTCAGTCGGAAAGGTTGAAGGAAGATTAACATTCAATGATAAAAGTACGTTACGGAAACTTCTATTTATTTAAGTAGATTATTGACAAAGGAATGCTGGAAATGAAATGATCGAAAAATCGAATTTACTTTTCTATATACCGAGGATAACAACGGATTGTGTATAATCTTATTCTACATTGTCGATGTTAACGACTTGCATATGAAGCAGTAATGATAAACAGCTTACTTGAGAAAATATAGATGATTTACGCATATTATTTATTTTACCAATAATGACGTACTAGGAATCGTTACGATATGATTTGTACTATTGTTTTGATCGATACTTGTAACCCTGAAATAGCGTGACAGTTTCCTTAGTATTTGCCTTGAACATAGAGATAAACAAATAAAGGCGGCATAAACAACAAACATAGTTAACAGGCAAAGGGATAGGTTACATTATATGTTTTGACGATGCAGTTTGATTGAGTTCTGCGTCGTAAGTCAAAATTTTCGGTTTGTCGGAATAGTTTGTTTTACTTTTTACGATATCCACATCAATAGGTTCTATTTAAGCAACCAGAAAGTTAAATAAATGATTATATTTGTAAGGTTAGTGAGAGTAGTCAAAGCTCTGCCTACTCTCACTTATACTTATTATGTGTATATGTATTTATGTTAATTTCTACGCATTTCACGCGGTTATAATGGTATATAACTATGAGGTATATTTTTATACGGTAGATAATGGTATATAACTATGAGGTATATTTTTATACAACGTTTGCGACAAATAGTTTTATAGACTACTTTCATTTCGTGAAAAATAAAAATAATGTGGTGTATATAATACGAAGCCAAATCCACGAGGGCCGAGCCATGATCAATACCTAGTTTAAAGTTTCAAATTAAAATAAAAACCTAATCTGCATGTTGTGAACATAACGTCATCAAAAATTATCGGTCCGTTGACTGAAATGAATGTAGCACATTCATGATACAATTGAGAACAAGGCTGAACAAATAGTACAAACTAATGTATGCCTCATCAATTCTACTATAATCGTAACAATACAACACCTTAAACCGTACGACAAATATTGCACCGATAAAAAAAGTTTTTGTAATGAAAGACATTAATATAAACGACATTGTTTATAATTAGATTATTAGTTAAGGTGTTATAATTAGAAAAGGTTTACTGATGATTGATTGATTTATTGCAGTCCTTTACAAACAACAAAATAATTTACTGAGATTTAAAAAAACATCGTCCATAGATCATAGAAGTACTTGCTTAGCACGAGAATTAAACTGACCGACGATGCCGGAGCCAATAGTGTGTTTGGATGAGCTAAAAGGCATTATGACTTTATAACTTGAATGATACCAAGCAATGCCCGCCGTTATCGTTTTACGATATTCCTGAGGTTGTAGTTGCGTTATCAGTATTTAAATAGAAGTCTTCTGTTCGCCTGTGTCGCTCTCACCAAATTATACTATTTTATTTTACGTCGATCTATGTTCTTGAGATTATAGTATTCCGAACGACTCTGCCTATTTCTTTATCAACAAAGCGAACTGCACTTACGTATCTTAGAAATAGTGTTTTGGTCTACTTATAGTTCGAAACACTATTTCTAAGGTTCCCATATTTGAACTTAGGTTTAGCAAGTGCCCGAAAACTTTTAAGAGCTACCAGAACTCGCGTATCTATACTTATCTAAGGATGTTATAAATTATAAACGACGTGTTTAATGTCGAACGATGATAAACCGATGATATCGGAGCTATAGTTGCATAGAGCAATAGCAATTCAGCGTTGAACTTTCCGCGCAATTGGCCTATCGTTTGTGCACAAACAAAGCGTCAATTTAAACTCGGCATGGAGAATGGGGAATGCGATGTATAACTACAATAAACGTCCTGTTCAACTATTGATAGCCGCGCATGTTATTGACACGTAAGCCGACTCCGACGTGTACATATACCGTTATCGTTTACAGACGCGTGAAATGAGGGACGGTCAACGAGAGCCGTTTTGGAGCAACGCTCTGAAACTGTCAAATTTCCTATCAAATGAACAGTTGACGCGCGTTTTGTATATCTAAATGCATTAATAAGAACATTTTTTTTATGGATTAGGAGGCAAACGGGCAAGCGGCTCACGCAAGCGATCACCGCCGCTCATGGACATTCGCAACATCAGAAGACTTGCAAATGCGTTGCCGGC
>DWHO01001406.1:0-15578 GCA_018247575.1 Eurytides lysithous rurik
TTATATATTTATAATTTAATCTGTTTAATAAATGTACCTACTAGCCCATAAACTGTGTAATAATTTTTAATCGACTTACTTATTATTTTCTTAAATAAAGCCGATAAATTAAAATTTCGATTTTTTTTTTCGATATATTAAACCACGTTATTGATATATTTAAAAATATCGAAAATCCAATTTTTAAAAAATTTATTAACAGTCCTACTAAACAATAATACCAAGGCGTTTCATTTTGATGTCCAGTCTGGATATCAAATTGAATTATCGTGTTTTGATTGAAACCATTATTTTAAAGCGATCAACGTGTATTTTGGTTAAATTATTCATATCCGAATGGATATTTAATCAACGACTAAATAGTTTACATTGGTTACGACTTTAAAAGCCACCACAGTGGAAAATCAACTTAAAACAAATATTTATCGTCAGCTGGTTAAAATTTAAGTATGCTATGTGTATCTTATGTATTATAAATTGCTATATGTTAAATTAATTTCGTGAAACACGAAATATTTATGCTATAAACAGATTACATTACATAATTATATTACGGCCGTCTTTTTTTTTTACAAAAATAAGTCACCAATTTGACTTTTAATATGATTTAATAGTGATATCCATTCACAATGCTATTAAATATCATTTTTTATAATTGTTGTTAGTAATGCCTCTTAACAAAGAATAACGAATAACGTTACGCAAGAAAATAAAGATATTTTCCCTAAAATCCAAACTTTAATTTTTAATATTATAGAATGTGAAAGATTCAATTATTATTAATCGATATTATAGCTGCAAGCACTATCCAGTTAGAAACTTAAAGTAATTATGAGGCCTAGAGAGCAGACAATAAATTGAAAGTTTTTTTCTAGTGTTAGAGCCACACAGCTGACGGGCCGGCTCGAACCTGATAAGTAATACGTTTACTTTATAGAAAATTGGTATAAAATGGAAGTGTTTTTGTTTCCACGTTTCGTCCGGTGTCCCATCCCCTCCTCTATTCAAAAAATCCCCTTCTTAAAGGCTGGCAGCAGTTGCCACGGGCGCGGTGATCATTTACCGCGGTGAGCCGCTTGCTCGTTTATCAGCCTAATCCATAAAAAAACAGTCGTACTCTTTCATCAAATATACTATATTTATAGTGGTCGTTATCATAATCATCAGCCAAAAGAAGCCCACTGCTGGACATAGGCCTTCTCCGAGGATTTCCATGACTGACGGATTTGTGACATTCGCGTCCAGCGGCTTTCTGCGACCTTCACCAGATCATCAGTGCACCTTGCGGGCGGCCTGCCAGCGGTTTGCTTTCTAGTACGGGGTCACTATTCCAGAATCTTACCGCCAACGGCCATCAGTTCTGCAAGCAATGTTCCCCGCTCATTACCACTCAAGATTTGTAATTTGTTGAGCTATATCGGCAACCTTCGTTTTTCTACGTATCTTCTCACTTCTGAGTCGATCTCGAAGAGATACTCCAAGCATAGTCTACTCAGTAGTCCTTGGAGTGACTATGCTTAGAGTGGCAACGACTCTGACGACGTTGGTTACACCGAAGTAGTTAGTAAGTAAATGGGAAAAATTTACGTTAGCATGATATTTTTAATCCAAATGAATAATGAAAAAAAAAATGAATAATTTCACTTAAGAACTCTGGCGCCAAAGACAGCACCGCATATCGATGGAGATCGAGCAAAAAAACAAGTAGGTTCATTGCTATTTGACAAATTTTAGGGGCCACGGCTACAAGCTATACTTTTTAGAATTGACACACAAACGCTTGCGCTCTATACGGACCCATAGTTTTGTTTCAAAATCGTCGGGTCCCTTCTTGGTCCCCAACCATTGAGATGTGGTCTTCCACAAGGATCAGTATTTTCAGGGACTTTCTTCCCGCTATACTATAGCGCTATTCAAAAAACTCAGTGTCAATAAATTATTCAGCTAACATATTCCTTTGTAAATTAAACTTTGGATAATCTACTTTAATGCCATGAAAATTGTATTTTATAG
Organism: Eurytides lysithous rurik; assembly: GCA_018247575.1. Lineage (NCBI taxonomy): Eukaryota > Metazoa > Arthropoda > Insecta > Lepidoptera > Papilionidae > Eurytides > Eurytides lysithous. The sequence goes on from DWHO01001406.1 coordinate 2,014, forward strand.
CTTGTTTGTCGGGTCTCTCTTAGCACTTTTTACACGTTTAAATGTATAAAATATCGCTGAAACGCAAATTACATTTATACAAAACTTGTAAGTCATATGCAAGCATATGCATCGCACAAATTACCGAAGGCCGTTTGAAAACACTTCAAGTGGGACAAAATTTAATTATGTAAAGAATGCCGATTTTCATCATTCATTTTTCGAAATGACAGTACCTATTTAAATTGTCATTAAAATACACACACAAAGTCCTAGATTTGCTATTAGCAAGGTTTTGCTACTCATGCGATTCAAGTTATTTTACTAAGAGTAACTGAAGCCAAATTGTAAACTAGCCAGATCAGGTTTAGTTGTTAACCACTTAATTCAATTGGGTAAACGATATATCGTCGTCGTGCATTACGCTCAAGTAGATTTGCGAGATGAGTGAGATTGCAATATGCGTCATAATGCGTCTTGCTATTGCATTCTCAACCTGAGTAAATTGAATAGAAAAAACTTCACATCGCTTACGCTTTATATTCATTGTTTAATATATATAATAGTGGGCATGGAATACAAACGATTGTGAAGACACTATTGGATCTTGAGACTGTGAAATTCTTTAACTGGAACTAGTAATTTATATAACTTTATATTATTACTTTTATTATAAGTTCTGAAGTTGTATAATTTTTTGATAAATGATTATCATACTTTTATAAATGATACGAAAATTTAAAAATCAAATTGTTTTGTTTGTTAATTTATATTAAATTAAATGTTAATGTAATTGATGATCTCGGGTTTCGGGACTACTGATCGAAATCATTATTTTTCTTAGGACAAACATTTTTTTCTAGCTTTATAACCATAAACATAAGTAACAACTTTTCGACAAAACAAAACTTGTGGTGAAGCTAACACTAGCTAAATAGCTTGATTGATCTTAATTATTAAGAAACTTCAACATTGTTGACGTTGTGCAAAAGTACAAAAGCAAAATAAACTACCGAAAAAACTTTATCGATCGGATCTTCTTTTTACGCACGCCTGAAGATTTAAAAAGGAGTTGTTGAACGTTGCGTACGTTAATAAATCGTAGACAAAATTTTAGAACATATCACTTATGGGGGCATTATACGATAATGCGCGGTTTCAATCACTTGAATATAAAAAAATAAAACTTTTAGAACTACTATCCCACTTGTGATTAACATGCTAATTTTTGCTATAAATTTAAAAGGTCGCGAACACCAAAAATCGTGTTCACCACAGAGTAAAAGCTTGCATTCACCAAGAATTATTAACTAACTACTAACATCCCTTACAAAATGCATTTAAGATTTTAAAATTTTTAAAAACCGAACAACAAAACAAAACACTATTTATAGATTTACAGTTTTTATTGATTTACTACCACATAGAAATAGATATGCTTAGGCGATATTAATAAAACATGAAGACCAAGTAAGTTTACATCATATTGTATACTTAATATTACCACCAAATAATTAATATTATATTGATTACGTTATAATGTTATGCGTATTCAATGTATATTTTAAAAGTATTATCTAACTGTAAACATTGAAATATTATGATAAGACAAAGTTTTTTTAATTTGAGTTACGCACTCAAAACCTAATATAATAAATTACCTTAACCTATAAAACACTGAATACGAAAAATACTATTGCAAAAGTTTACTTTGTTTAATAAAATACGAAAATAAATCGCCACTTCGGAATGTACTAATATATGTGTTATAAGTCCAAATAAATTTTCTCTTAGGCGCCAGCAGCGTTATGTATTCATGGAGGATAAAAATTAAATTCAAAGTATATTAGTGATGTAACGAACATGCGTATTCGCAATATTTTTTCCATATATTATATAAATACAACTTCAGAAATAAATGCAATCTGTTAATAAATTTAGGTAAATAATATAAAATTATACATTAGGATTTTTTCTAATTTTAATGCTACGGCCACAATCTAGCCAAGCATTTAATCCTATCGCGATGCTTTCGGTAAATTGCCATACATCAAGGGGTTGTTTCGCGACAAAGTTCGTGCGGTCGGCTACACTCGCGCACTTTGTGGACGGCGCGACGCCGAGCGACTTGATCTGAGTAGTGAGAGAATATAAGATTTCATATAAAATTATGGATCTGAACAATTCGCCGATCACTTTATCGTCGATTGAACACGAAGCTCCATCGCGACAGAACGTACGTGCGAATCTTTGCCTCGTAGTGTGGCCGTAGTATCAATGATATTGGAATAATCATATTCAATTTCCCGAATATCACTGGTAGAAATTCACATTCGTGGACATTTAAGACTTTATATCCGTTACAATTGAAAAAAAAACACACATTGTCTATTAATAATAACACATAACCATTAGTATCAATATTACTACTTTGATTTTACTACTTTGATAGTAGAACTTAGTAGAAAAATATAAACAGATAACTATTAATATATTTTTTAAATGTACGCGCGATTCCATGACCGACTAAGATGGATTTTGACCATAAAACAGCCTGGTCGAAAGGTTATATTACCCATACATTAAATTCTTACAATAAAATATTATTCACATTTTAAACACGTCAAGTCCTTTAGAGTCGCAAAATAAAATGGATTATGTAACTTATAAAAAAGTCAAAGTCCTTGCCTCCTCATGCTCAAAACAGATTATTAACTTTAAAGCTCAACTGCTTTTGATTTATTCTTGAAATTTGTAATTACTTTTAAATCGTTCGCAGTTAAACCTTAATAAATAATCAAAGCTATGGTCAATTTTGAATCACCCAACTGCAGCTAGCATAAACGTTGCGATGTCCTCCTGCTCACACCTAACTGTAAGTTGCATAGTTACAGTTCCTTGTGGAGCTGCCAGACGAGCTTTTATTAGAACGGGAACGCGCTCGCGCCACAAGCCCACTCCTCGAATTTCCTTTACTGTGTCTCCTCCAGATATAGCGGATTTAGGCAAATCTAAATGTTCGCACACAGCTATGGCAGCATCGGTAATCTCACTCTGCGATAGCCCAAAAGTATCACAGGCTTCATGAAATGAGGCAGCTTCTTCCCAAGCAGCTTCCCACTCTTCTGGCGCTGGTAGGAGTTTAAACTGATCCGCACATTTCAATTCTATCTCCTCTAAAGGATATGTATCAGCATAACCTTCCCCTGAATCTGGAAGACCAGTTGTTGGGTCACAATCACGTACCACAAACTCTAAAACAGCTCCAAAACTCGTTAAGGTATCTAGGGGAGTTTTCGGAAATTTAAGCACGCAAAATACGTTGCCAGGTTTATTATAGGGCAGTTTTTCACACATAGCTTCTCCAACGTACTCATAGCCCGGTACAGATCCTACGCGAACGTAGACCTTTTCAAGAAACTGATCATTTAATGTATTTACAATTTCGAATTGAAAGACTAAATAATGCGCATATATATGTTTTGTGCAACGCACTCGGTACTCTGTTTCTGATTCCGTAAGGTCTATAGGTTCACAAGATTTAAATATGATTCCAAACTTTTCAATGCCTGGAATAACTTTCATAAGCTCTATATATTGTTCCTGAAGAGATACAGTTTTTGGACGAAGTGCTTCGGCTTCCGCGGCATCAGTGGCCTTTTGTAATTCTTCCACTGTTGGAATAGAATTAATGTCGAATGGGGCATCAGATTTTGTTATGATATGGTCTCGCAGAGTCTGTTCTAAAATTTCCAGGTTAGGTACTGGCACATTTGTAATATATTCATCAATAAGCTTGGGATTATCAGAATCCAAGATCGCGCTGTAAAAAATTGCTCTATCCCGGACTTCGTCTTCATCGTCTGATTGACATCTGGTGAGTAGTACTTTTATATTTGGTAGAAGTTCGCCACGTACCGCACCAAACCTAGCGACTGCTGATACGGCGGCAGCTCGCACAGGCCCAGATTCCAAAATTACTCTATTATAAATATATCTGATGTATCGTGAAGGTTGGCGTGCTTTTGGTCCTTCACGACCTAATACATGCAATATGCGAACTGCGAGCGATGTATGTTCACAGTCCTCGATAAATTCACATAAATGAGCGAGACCTGTTTCCTTAGCGTCTGGATTTTCTTCAATCAATGCGATGATAGCATCAGCAATGGCAGTTTTGTATTGCACACCACCTTCATCTCTAAGCATTCCAGCCAAAAACGAGGCTAAAACTTGATGTTTTCGGGGATATTTTGTGCAAAGACTTCTAATAGCATTAACAACCACAATTTTAAATTCATCTGGAATTTCAGATATAAAACCAGATATTTGCTTCATAAGTCGATCAATAGACGTTTCAGCTCCAGTAGCAAGAAGTGTTGTAACAGCCAAAGTAGCTACTGAACGATTGGGGTCAGAAATCAAGTTTTCAAGATCAACTGTGCAAGCTGATACGGCGTTAGGATGCTTTGCAGTAAGTTTTGCAAGAGTTCGAGCGCCTGCGAGCCGCAATGTGGCCTTCGATGATCCACAGAAAATTTGTAATACAGAAACGGCTTGTGCTAGATCCCTAGCTGTTTTTCTTAAATGAATTACAGCATGGGCTGCTTCATACACCACAATTTCGGATTTGTGACGAAGGCAAGATTCTATGAACTCCATAAATATTTCAGAGGCATTACTAGGATCTTCTTCTGCTAACTTCGCAGAATAGCGAATAAGAAGGCAAAGTGCGTATGGGGAACGTATAGGTGAGCGCGATAACTTTGATATCAGTTTGACCATTGATAAACGATCGCTACGTTTGGCACTAGCAACCACTGCAAGTGCATGATATGACACCATCACATTGTCAGATAAAACTGCTTCCTGCAAAAGAAAATATTGATTGTTTTTTTTTGTACAATGAGTAAAGTTCCTAATATGCATTTCTAATAATTGCAATATTTATTAACATATTTTAACAGCACATCAAGGCCTAGTTACATTGGTATCACTTTTTTATGTTCTTATATAATCATATGCACGGTTATACATTCTGTTTTGTTTTTGTGCTTCTTGCTTTAAAGTTGTTTAATTTTTTTCCAGCTTTTGTTTACACTTAAAATTGAAATTCATACTTAGCAAGAAATAACACAAATCTAGTAAAAACATTTTTCATACAATCATTAGTATATTACATATATACAATAATATATTTATTTAGGAAATGTTTTAAATAGCTATAAACATTAATGGGATTTTAATATTTAAATATTTTTTCTAAAATACTGTACTTAGTTAATGTAAATAATTATTGAATTTCTGAAAAATTGAGTAATTGTTCTTATCAGTAGAAACAGCAATTAAAAAGCGCACAGTTATTTGAATTGTATGTATATTGTATTGTGCAAGTTGTGCTTGTGTGAATAAAGAACTTTTGAATTCTTATTAAAAATATGAGAGTTTTACTATAAAATAATTAAAAATTGAATAAACAATTTGAAATTTCAACTAAAGTGTATCGCCAGCAATTAACTGCAATTTAAAAAGGAGTTCAATATTAAAAAAACAACACAGATAACAAAAAAGTAATAACAATTGCTAATAGCATTGCCAGCATTTTGAAAACAGCACACACATAAAAAACCTTTTGTTTATAATTTCAAGTTTTTATAAGCATACAAATGCATAGTATAAGGTATTTATAGTTCAAATTCAATATTATATAATATGAATATATTATTAATAAATAAACCAATAATTACCTGTGCTTCATTTGCCCAACGTCGAGTCAAATCTGGTATAACTGCAGATAAATGAACAGTAGAAACTAAGGCAGAAGAGCTAACTCCAGGATTTTTGTCCACAATTGCCTGCTTCATATAACGTTCAATAGCTTGTACCATACTACTGTCTGTTATACTACACAGAGCTCGAATTGCTGCAGCCCGGTAAAGGTCTTCCTTGCCAGTCATGTCTTTGGTCAACGATGATGTCACTATTATCACGTCTTGAGCTAAAGTACTAAGTTCTTTGATAGTCAAGTAAACCAAGCGACGCAGCATCACATCTTTTGACTGGAATAATTTAGTTGTAGCAAAAAATATGTCAGTAGCCTCTTGTGTAGTGAGTTTTTCTCCTTGGTTTAGCAAATAAATAATTTTAGTCAAAATTTGAATACACCTTTTAGGGTTTACTGGCGTAGAATTGAAGTACCGGGACTCTTGTAAAAGAGTTGTTTTATCTAGATTTTGGAACATATTTATACCGTCCTCCTCTTCTTTTTTATCTCGGCGAAACGAACTCATTATAATCGGTTCGAAAAAGAAAAATCTGATACCTAGTTATTGAATGCTTATTACAATTATTGATGTCGTCGAACGTCGTACATCAACGCGCACGCGTCAGCAAATGCTTGTGTGACCAGGTTAAATTATTAATAATATTGCTAAATCAACTTATACTGTACCATATTATATTTATTTATGTGAATTTATAGCTAATGGTTTGTATTAACGTGTTTTGCTTTAAGTAACAATTAATTTTTATAATATCTTTAAAACATCAAAACAATTTTTTTTAACGGGTAAACTTAAATCATTTATTGATTGACTTGATTAAAAATAAACTACAGAACTATAAACAGGTTTGTGTTAGTTTGAATTCATGAAAACAAAAGAATAAATTTTGTTTTCCACAAGAATTAGAAAATAAAAAAGAACTATAATTCGTCTTAAAACACAAAAAAATTCTAATGTTATAGCGTCTAACAAATGTTATTATAGAAAAATAAATTAGTGTTTTGTCTATTAGCTTGTGTTATAATTACTATAATTAATTATACTAACTATAGTATTATCAAAATAATAAATTCAAGTTGATGCTGTGTTTGCATTAAACACCATTTTATTGGTAAGTAGCTTATTATAAACTTTCATGTGCTGACGCTTAAAATTTCCTTTTGCCAAAACTGTAAATATGTGCGTATTCATATTTTGATATTAAAACATCATATTAAATGTTTATTCTTATTACATTTAAATTGTTATTTTTTTCTTATTGTAGTTTGTATTTTTTCATGAACATTTTGACCACATATGCATATTATGAATACACACATTTAAAGTTATTATTTGAGGGATATTTCCTATAAGTGTGTTATTGTATAATTGTTTGCTTGTTTTACTTTCTTTTTTTATTTTATTTCAGCCTGCAACCGGTAACTGTGTGTGTGTAACAGACTTTACAGTAGACTTTTAAAGTATATACTTATAAAACTATAAAGTATCTCCCTGTCCCTTGTATTATAATATTATTATCAATGTTGCAGTCTCTTCATCGACCAAGAAGCTGTGCCTGTATTTTGGATTTCTGCAATATTAGTGATGTTTTTAGTTCCATTATGTCTCGGCTGGTGATGGTACTTTGTTTAACTTCTTATTTGTCTATTTACTACAGTTTAGTTAAAAAAAAATTGCATGATAACTTGCTTGTTAAACGAAAATGCAACAGTTGGCTAATTTGTGATGTAATAATAGTAGCAACATACATTATAGTATTACCAACTTTTAGTATAGCATATTTAAAATGAGAGCATTAGGTGGAACTTTTGTTAGTAAAACTTACATGCTTTTGTATTAAGTCATATATTATTATTTTTAACACCAAAATCTTCAACATATATAATTAGGTGAAAAATGATTATTTATTAAACTTAATTGCATTAGAAACTTTACTAAGGCATATTATATCTTGGGTTTGGTAAACATTAATAATGTATTTATTTGATTTTTGCTGCTATCTTTTGTTTTTTTATTCAATTATTATTATTACTAACTTATTTTTTATTTATACTTTTTTTTTTATTAGAGAAATTGGCAGCTGAGTAAGCAGTTCATCTGGTGGAAGATGGGTCTCTCATCATTGCAACTCATGGTTATAAATAATATATTTGTGCCAATCCTATAAAAAGTAAAAACATCACAATGTTCTAACTTGTGGTAAAACAACCCCCTTATATAAAAGTATAATACTTTTATATAAGGTGGTCATGAATGTTATTTCCTAGAATTCAGAAGCTTTTTAAAATATTATGGTACTGTACTCTTAGGCTTTTTTAGCGTCACTTATTATTACATACCATAAAGTAGCTGAGTAATTTCATCTTAGATGAACTAATAAATGACTTTAAAATAATAAAACACTTTCAATAGTCTTTTTTTTTTAATTTGTTTACCAATCTACAAATACATTTGTACATGGGTAATTTGAAACATTTTTTTGGCATTGGTTGCCCTAACACTTATTAAATATAGAAATATGATCTTTAACTTTAAATTACATACATATTAGCTAACACCATTATATCAAAATTATTTCTACAGAGAAAAAAATGTATGTTAATTACCAATAATTCAAATTATGAAATAATATGCAGAAATATTATTCTCCTATCATAAATGGTGGCCTTGACTTTTTCATCATGGTGTCAAAATAAACAGCTGATTGGAGAGGCTTTATGAAAATTACAAATTTATTAATTATTTTTAAACTATTGATACTGCCTATAACTTATGGACTGCTAGTTTGGGGTATTTTACAACATTTCATGCAAAATAGAAAAACTTTTTAACATATTGCAAAACATCTGTTGTTGTTGAGATTAAATACATTATCTACTTATATTTAATACACAGGTAACTAAATAAAATATTTCTTTTTATAATTTTACACACGATTGCCAGCTTAATACATTTCATATTAACTTTTTTGTAACATTGCAATCCAGATTAAAAGATTACCATTGTATTATTTTTATGGAAGAACCTGACATATTCGACAGGTAAACTAAACATTTTAAAAATTACAGATTTTAATGGAGAATATGTTTATATTATGTATGCTAAAACCATTAACACTTTAATTTTACTGCATAAAACAATGGTCATCTAACAAATAAAGATCTGCTAAGCAGGGAAACAAATAAATTATATCACATTTTGACCCATAATTTTCTGTATTTAAGTATTAATTTAACATTTTTACCTACACTTATAAACCTATACACTAAATTACAAGGGTAAAAAAGAAGCCCTGAATGTTTGATTTGGACTGTATAACAAATACTTTCTACTTTTGCGGAAAACACTTAACTTTCATCCTCTTTTAAACTTATAAGTGAAAACTTATAAATATATTGTTAAATAAAATATTGTTTATAGATACAAATAAAATGGTAGTTTCTTCAATAAGTTAAGTGAGTGAACACATTTTGCTTTTTTACTATTTCTATAGTTTACCACACATTTTATTCCAAAACATATTTTTAATTACTACTATCAGCATCTACTAGATAGTTGATTAAAATTGTGTAAGCTTACTTCGTTTAAAGTGCTGCAAGGGCCATTAAAACTTATAGTTCTGTGCTCCTAAATAAAATAAACTGCCTTTTAAATGTATGTCATTGATTTACTTATATTATAATTTCATGATTAAAAGTTATGTGATTGCATGTATATAATAAATGAAAGAGAAAACGTTGACAAATCAAACATATTTTAAACAAATTCTGATACCATTTCATCATTCTTGATAAATTAAAATTGAATATTATGATGTTGTCTATTATTGATGATATAAAGCACCTTTAGACTGTTTGTTGATTAATTTAATAAAGAAAAAAAGTATTGCCACAATCAGTAAAATTTAGCAATACTACTACTTCTAATGAATGCCATAAAGTGAATTCAATTCATATATATAATTTTTGTTTAGTTTTTAATATTCTAAAACATTAATTTTCGTTCCAAATTTTCTAGCAATTTTTATTCTACCATGTCCCATGTACTTTTAGTTCCTTGCAGTAACAAGATGTATATTTAATGCTTATCAATGTACTTAAGTATTTGATCACATTTAGATTTACAACCCAATCTATAATCATGTCCTTATTCAATTATTTTCGTATCTTATACTAGAGCCATTAAACATTGCCTAAAGAGAATAGATATTTCCCGTGACTATCTTAAACAAATAAAATGGTTATTACTTTAAGATTCATTTATAACGACGTTCAAGCCATTTTCATTGATTTTTGGAGCAATAGACATCCATATTGGCTTTCACTTTAAGAGTCACTTGTAGATATATCTCTATTGTAGTTTAGCGTAAGAAATCGAATGTCTTATATACACTTATTATATGGCTTGCGTAGGTTGCTAGTACCACTCAAATCTTGGATTTTTTGTTACGACGGCAGAAATATACCATAGACAAGAACAACCTATGCATATCTTTTGTGGATCCAGGCTTGTTTACCAATATGTATGCTTGATACGAGAATAATATTCAAGTTATTTAACATGAAATCGAGCATAATTCTCAAAAATATTTTTCTTTTTTTTTTAATAGAGCTTGAAATTTGGTCTCGTGATTGGTCTTCTTATTGTGCGATTACGAATGAATTTTATTTTAATAAACTGTATATGTAAAAAAAGTTATGCCAATAACACTTGAAATAGATTGACTTGCCGTGAGCGTACTAAACAAAACTTTCTACAGTCAATAACGACCATATATGAGACGGAACATAACGTTATTGTCAGTAGTTAATATTGTGGGGGCAACTAGGACAATGTTAAATGACCTACCGTCATTTTACGATAGATATTTCATAAATTTTAAATTTAGTCGCAGTAGGCCGGCGTTGAAAAAGATACGTTCGCAATATAATCTACATCGCGTTAACACTCAACTGTATTAACATAATTGGGAAAATACCTACTGGTAATTTTGGCACTCATTCACTTATTTTTTTAAAAATTAAAACTACGTGCTTAACTGCACCCTCCATTACCAAACAACTCTCATCGATATTATCATATATTAATATATCGGGATGCTAGTATCTGCGCACTTCCTCTAGATCTCAGTCAAACACAACTTTAAGATATTTATACCGTTATTTGATAACGTTTGTATTGTTTGCAAAACCATTTTTTAAATCATAACATTGCTAAATTCACCAACAGTAATAATTGTATACATAAACAAAACTTTTACACAAAATAAAAAAAAAATCGAGTACAATAAAAACGGAAAACTTTTATATGAATTTAAAAAACGCTAATTTGTAGATGCTAATCTTTGGCAAAAACCCGTGTTAACAAACTCGAAAAAGTTTGTGTAAAACGAAAAATAGCGTAAATTTATTTCGCTCCGTTCCGTGCATAGCTTTCTAATCGTTTTTAAATGTGTGTAAAATAAATTTACATACATTTTCAATAAGTTTTCTATAAATCCTTTTTTGTCAGAACCTTATGGAATGTTTTATTGTAAGCCCAGTCACATTAAAGGAAACTTGATAACAAAATAATTATCTTGATTTATTTATCTACGTCCCAAATAAACCATTTAAGAGTTGTTGAGATGTTTGTAGCGCAACAAATTAAGCATATTAGTTATTTGGTTAAACAGTAGCAACGCTTATGTAAAGTTTACTTTCTAAGATTGACTATGAGCATATGAAATTTTACTATAACCGACAACATAATCCACTATCCATATAGCCATCTTGACCTGAAAATTAAATGCAATTAAATTTTATTTGGACTGTTACCATAGATATTACTTAATAAATATGTAATGCTAGGTCTTGTTCACTTCTTTTACTAAAACTTATCGACAAATATTTTATCGGTATTAGTCTTTGTCAATATTTTTAGTATAGTCAAAGTATGCCAGTTTTCTAAAAGGATACTATGCCTGTACAATAAATATTGTGTAACGCCTCATTGTAACATGAATAGTATAAGTTATAGAGCAAGGTACACACTGGGATTTATCATATTATGTACCAATTATGAATGTAAAAGCGTGGTTTCTTCACCATTTTTGAGGGTGCTAGTATCTGCCACGAGGCTTCTGATGGCATTCGCGAGTACCATCGTGGTCTCCTCGCCCGAGGAGAGAGAGATGGAGACGTTCTCCAGGATGCCCATCAAGACCCGAATGAGCTGGCGAATCGCATTTGTGACAGCCAGATCTTGGTTGCCAGTCGGCCGAGTGGCGGTTTGGGTGGAGTTAACTGCCGAAGTTGTAGGCTGCTTTGCTCCGAGGGAAGCCGGCGGCGGTTGTCGCTGCTGCAGCGGGGCTAGCGCCGCAGTTAAAACTGCAGCTTCCTCCTCCGGCCGCTGCTGCGGTTGCACCTGCTCGGCCTGTTTCCTGAGGACAGCAGTGTTGGAGTGTTGGGGTGGTTTAGGAGTCGGGATAGGGGTGGGCGCGGGCAGGCACTGGAGCCTGCGACGGGGCTGTCTCGCCCTCCTGCGTCCCTTTCCTCTTCCGTCTCTTTTTCTCCCCCCTCTTCTTCCTCCTCTTCTTTGACGCCTGGCCGCGAGCTGAGGGCTCGTTTGCCGGCGGCATAAGGTTGGTGGAGGCGTCTCCCTTCACCTGTGAAGTCACAGCCGGGGCGGGAGTGGGCGCTTCAGCCCTCGCTGGCAGAGGGGCAGGAGGTGCGTCCTTTTGGGGACGCAGGGGTTGCTTTTTCGGCGGTTGTTCCGGCAGGGGAGGCCGCAGTTTAATACCGCGGCTCCGAGTGGCTCGCTGCAGTACCACGCAGCGCCGGTAGTTGGCCACGTGCGCTTTCGCGCAGTTGGCACACTTCGGCGTGAGGGCTCTCCGCGGGCATTCGCCCACGAGGTGCCCCTCCGCGCAGCGCACACAGCCAGGTTCAATAATGATGCCCGGCATGTTCAGGACTTCGTCGACGTCTTCGCCCTCGATTCGGTCGAGATTTAAGAAAAACAGAGTCCCCGGTCTGTGCCTTCGCCTCCTCATCCTCCTGAAGGCCTCCACGACGTCTTCCGGACGTGTGTCGCGGGGGAGCTCTTTTACACCCACTTTGGTGGGGAGCTCCTCAGGAGGGGCGTAATAGAACCACACTATCTTCCTTCGGGTTCTGGTGGCGGCACTCGGAGAGGTATCGCTGGATCACCTGGAACTAGGCAGCTGATTCCAGGCGAAAGCGCACATCCTCACCGAGTGGCTTAGCGTTGGGTGGACGGCCAAGCTGTTTTCACTTTGGCGAAGTGCGTCACCCACTGTGGGAATGACTCGACCACAATGGGCGGATTTATACACATCTAATTAGCAGCATATAACGTATCCACGTCACTATCAAGACACAAAGAAACATAATATGTCAACCAGCCGAATCATTTCCTCTGCCTCCCCATCGTTCAAATTGTCCATGTCCGAGGAGGTTCTGTTGTCTTGCGCGCTCAAGGCGTCGGTGGCGTCCATTCCAGAAAGCTCCAAATCGGAGGCAAATTCGTTCTGCGACACCGAGGACTCGCGATCTTCCAAATCGTCGTAGGTCGAATTGCTGTTCATCGTATTCTCATCCTCGTTCACGTATTCAGAGTTGTCGCTTTCGCTGTCCGAATCCACCGCCTCAGTGATCCCTTGCTTGCCCTTTTTCTGACTGGCCGACCATATGTCGCCGTCGGATTTCCTCTTTTTCGACTTTCGCTCATCGGACGCTTGGCTGTTGCTGTCACTCTTGTTCCGGTCTTGGCATATCATCGATAGGTGGCGATAAGAGGAGG
>DWHO01001407.1:0-15571 GCA_018247575.1 Eurytides lysithous rurik
GTTTAACAGTTGATCATTTTTAACATAATGTTAAGTGATTGCTGTTTTGATCGATCTTTCGGAAACTGGCCGTAAGTATATCACAAGAATCATAGTTCAAATGAATTTTTTTTACGAATGTGAAAAACAGGTTTTCACGTGTCAGGAGCAAACCGGCTATGTATGTATAGATATGTTCCGTTTTGTGGCTTTGCTACTACATTTTATATTTATATTTCCAATGTATGTAGACTGTATCTATGTGCCCCATGTATCAGTGTCCCCCCTCTCCCCCTACTAATCCTACCCTCAGGTTTTAATAAGGCCCCTTGCCTAATACGGCCCTTAATCTAGTTTCTGGCCAGACTTAACATTTGTAAGTAGTTAGGGATTATTATAGATTTTTTTTTGTTTCATTTTCATATGGATTCACTAAAAATTTTGAACACATAAAAATAGCCGATTGCACAAGACAGAAGCACTCACTCTTCCTGTAAACTTATAGTCCGATGGGACGGATACTCGACTCATCCCGATACACCCCTAAACATACAGAATCACAATCGTCATAACGTTCCATGCAATATTTCAATAATAAAATTTTATACGCTACTAAGTTCAAAAGTGTGCATTTCGTAATCAACCAGGGATGAAAACTAGCCTATTTCACTTTTTGCTAAACCAAATCAAAGGGTTCGTTTTTCCGATGATGACTTAAAGCACAAACAGTATTGCGTATAAGATAAACATATTTTTAGATTTATAACATTGCTAAAGATTTATATTAAATGTATGTGTAAACAACATAAACTTGGTTATGAGTAATGAGCTTGGTTCAAGATAGAGAAAAGTGACTGAATAGCGAGGCCCCGCTTGTAAGGAATTGCAGACAAAAAAATAACCAATTAAACTCACACTACGGCTAAAATTACTTATCACATCGTTGTAAGCGTCAACGGTATCCGGATTGGTATTTTTACAATTTTAATTGATTTTATATGCTTAAATGTTTGGCCTTATTCAAATATATTCTGTTATATTCTAATTTATAAACCTACTCTTTGATATTTATTCTAGCCAATCTTTTTTTTATTACCGTTTTACTTTATTACAAAATACTACTACCAAGTAGCCGATAAATATTTCCTAATACTAAACCTGCATGATAGTCACCTAAATTTCATATCACAAATCCTTCACGCGTCCGATATTGCCTCGCATCGATGGACGTTCCCTTGTAGAACAATCGTCTTACTATGCTAACAGTAATAATTATAAATAAAAACGTCACTTACGAATAATTCGACATTGAATAAACGCACAAGACCTTGTACGTGACAATCGGCACGAGTGAATTTTGAATGACATATGTCATATATATAAAACACGCAAAACGTAAACGCTACTTAAAATATTGTGCGGCACAATTTATTCTAATAACACATAAATAACACACGACTTTGGACCTGACTGTACATCGAGCTCGCGAGGCCAAGTGCAATCGTTGACAACAATTAAGTCTAAACAAACATTTGAACTCGATTGTACGGTGCCCCAGCGGTCCAAGTATTCTCGGGAGGAATAGTAAGCGACAATGTCGTCTCCCATTTTACTAATAAGCCACAACGGATTTTCGTATCGACTGTACGTCGAACATACAAGGCTGAGTTCGCTTACTTACGCTCGGGCGGAATAAGTATGTGGCCCTTTACCTGTATTTCTATTAAGCATAAGTAAAATTTATATCTAAAGTTAGACTGTAGGGCCGAGCACTGTAGGGAAGGAAATAAGCGGCAATACATGTTAAGCCTAAATAAATTTTGCATTTATAGGTCACACAGGTACACTTGAGCGGAACGGGTTACAGGCGGCGGGGCTTTGCATCCGTCTACAACCAGACGCTGGCTCGCAAGTTTTCCACGATGGTGGCCCGGCGGCGATGGCTCACGCGCCCTAGGCAAGGCTCGAGAGCCAGCCGGTGCCAAGGTCACGAGTCGTGGAGCAAACGCTGGTAGTGGGGGAACACCTCGTAGGGCGGCACGTGCAGACCGAACTCCAGCGCGACCAGAACGGCGAACTCGAATTTGATCAAGTCCTTGCGGTTTAAGCGGAAGGTGGTCTCGATGCGCTGTGAATGCAAGCAAACATTTTTTATTACGAAACTTAATGACGTGTCGGGCAAGATCGGATAGTGACCTTATAGTGAGCGCAATTGCCAATTGTTTTTTTTTAAAACGTCCCCTGCACGAGGGATTATTTATTGTGTCCCAGTAGTTTTCATAAACACGAAATCACGGATACAAATACACTCATACTCGGCCGCAACTATTCGTGGATCCCATGAATAGTTGCAAATTTTCGTTTCCTGTGGCGAGTGCGCGTTAGCAGTCAGCAAGTTGATCGTTTAAAGCACCACGTCATACGTGCAGTTAAATAACTGTCCGCACAAGATCAACGACATACCACTCAGTGTTTAAAGCTAAAAAGTTTACTTGGTCAATTATCGCGCCTGTCAATTGTTACATTTTTCTTAGTTGTTACTCAGGTGAAGTACAGAGTTTAAAAAAATCCTGCTAATGCTAAATACTATTAAAAAAATGCTGTTCATCGTTTATTGATCGCAGTTCAGAAAGGAATATATATAGATATCTATAAAAACATAGGTACAGAGATAGATCTACGTTATTTTGATTACGTTTATTATATATAAAACAATTTATAGTAAATGTAATAAAAACGACGTAGAGTACATAAAATAAAAAATAATATGTTCATGAATTGGATGGGTGAGGTGGGTCACAGGGCTTTTTTATTTAATAATTTGATTTAACAAAGTTGTTTTTATGTAAAAAGAAACAATTCATCCTACCATCGGCTACGAATATATCATATACTTAGAGGGGAGGGACGATATGATATAGATGATCGTAAATGTTTCAATTTCACAACAATTCCCACTTACCTCTATCAAAGCCTTCAACATTTCTCCTTTAACGTCGTTTAACTTCGCTGACAACAACAAGCAAGCGCCGGCACACAGTTTTCTATTGTCTTTATTGATCAAGTTGGCAAGGATGAGTTTTTCGAAGTACACATACGCCTGGGCCACCGATAGCAGATCTATTCCGCCGCAATCGTGTTTCGCGATCTTTCGCATTTCTTTCTTTATACTGACAAAAAATTAATATTTTATGTAATAACGAACACTTGAACGAACGGTGAGTTTGGTAAATAGTGTAGTTGAACAAAAAAATAGGGAAATAACGGGACGAACGTTTAACAAACAGGTAGTATAAACTAAGTCATTTCACTAAGATCGACACTGACTAAAAGATAAAACGGACGACATTTAGCTGGTGCACGAGTTTCAATAATTCCAAAACTCATCTAAAGCGTTTAGTTGTAGACAATCTATTCAGTTTTTCAGTCTAGTTTAGTTGTATAGCATACAAGGAAGTTTAAAAGCTGGACAAAATAGCAATTGTTCATTCCAAATAACAGAATTAAACTGTTGAATGATAAAAAAATAGAAATATTCTTTAGTTACTAGTTATAATTATAATTTTTTTTTTCAATTTTGCGCATTATAAAAAGATTCAATGATTACTATTCAAAGTTTAATTCATATTCTATTCAAATCAATGATTTACTATTTGCTTAAGAGAGGAACCTAACCTTCTATGCCTATCATCACTGAAGTAAAAACTTATTTTAAACTTTTTTGACAAAATTAAAGTTGTCTAAAAAATACTAGGAAGTGTCCTAAATACAAGAAAACAGGTGTTTAAAAAAATACAAAGAGGGGTCTAAAATGAAAAGTATCAAATTTTTGTTCGTTTTTTTAATTGTTTTTTATAAATGAAAAATTGTAAAGTTAAAATTTAAAAAAAAAAACGTAATTTTGAAATGAAAAATTTCTATTTTGACCTGATAAACCTATATACATAGTTCAAAAGTATATTTATATTTGGTTTTGTTCATATAGAAGTGTAAAGAGTAACAGTTTTGTTAAGCGATTTCCTCAGAATTCGCTTAACAAAACGCTCTCATATAAATTTGCGAAATTAATATTTTTAACTTAGATTGTTAAGGTACCAATAACACTCACCTTCTTAGTTTGCTTAACGTTAACTTGATGTGGGGGAATTTCTCCCTGAATTTGTCGTTGAGCTCCTTCTTTAGATCCTGCGGTCGGACGTAATCTATGATTGACGTCATGTAAGATGTGAATGTTAGTAGAGTTCTGTGCTTGCCTGCGATTAACTCGGGATCGTCGAGTGTGTTCGGGCAATAGTGTACCTGAAAATACAATATTAAATTTTAACACTTTTTAAAGGTTTTCATTTGGTTTTTGCTAAATTTTTAGCAAATTTATAAAACGTGTACTGTGTTAATTAATCCGTGACGGTTCATCCAATGCAATACCAAAATACAGTAGCGGTACTACCGAAAATGTATTTTTAAATTTGAGCGTTGCGGGAATTATGTGCTAATTAAGATTTATAAATTTTACTCCTTAGCAAGCCGGGCTTTTGGACTTGTATGGTAAAATCGCCACTACCAAAATATTATATATTTGGTACTGCATTAGTATTTGGGCAGGAACACGGACTATTCTAAACAAAAATGATGAATTAAACAAATGAATGATGAATTATTAAAATTAAAAAAAAAATGGTAGTAGGTGGAAATAATAGCACCTTTAAGCAGTAAAGCTTAGCATAAAAAGAGATATACGATAAAGGCATAAATTTTTACTGCGCTTATTTGAACAATAATACAATATACTTACAAACTTTTGGGAAAGTAATGCTCCGTCATCCCAATCAAAGGTTTTGTTCTCTATTGAAGAGTGCGGCGGAGACGAAGCTATTGTAGTGCGCTGAGAAGATTCATACGAAAAGCACCTAAAATGTTGCATTATTACAAATATCTTTTTTATAATTAATAGTTTCATGCATTTAGCATTGGTTAGTCCAAGCTGCGATTCAATTTACATGCACGTGCACTTGTCAACCCTAATAATGTTAGTAGTATCGGCCAAATAAAGAAAATCACATGCCTTGGCTAAAATTCAAATGATGAACTTTGCGTGTCATATATTGTTATCGATCATTAATGTTGTGTCTAATATATTAATGTGTTATAATTGATTACTTCGCCGTTAATAATAAATTACCAAGAAGAGAAGAAGAAATAAGCAGTGGTATTAGCGTATGGTATGCTGTAAGTTGCTAAAAAGTGTTAAGTCAAAGAATAATATTAAAATAGATACAGTTGCCTGTCTTAGTGAAACAAGAACTAAACGAAACTGAACCTGGCTCTATTTTGACAAAACTTTTGGTATCCCTCTCAAGTCCTTTGGTCTGTACAACTCACATTTAGTCGGTTAGAAACATCATTAATAACTACATTTTTTTTAAGTAACACTACGACTTCAAAGGACGTATTCGTTTATGTATTTATGGTTTAATACTTTTACTTATTTAAAAAAATCAAATTTGAAAATTTTGTATATTTGAATATGCCATTATAATGCCACAGCTACATTTCACAGCTTCAATAAAACCATTTTTATTTTGTATTTTTTTTTCTTAAAGGATTTATATTATCTTTGGTATTTTACCGTAATTACCTGGTGAATGACTTGATGATACAATATACACATATCTGACTAACTGTACGAACAAACAGCACACTTTCATTAAAAATATTTTTTAAGGTGACTGATGATAAAGTGTAGAGTTACGGGGATATAAATAACCGAACTCATTAATTAGTAATAAACAATTGTACAACTAAGACATCTAGGAAACCGGTAATAAGCTTATTAGCGTATTCTGGAATATTAATGTAATGTAATGTAATATGAATAACAGTAATTTTTTTTTAATTATTTGAACGTATTTAAATCAAGTCATACATCAAGTACGATCACGGGGGATGTACATTACTAAACCTTAGCTTAAGTGACTTAATTATCGTTTGTAATTTTAATCTAATGTTCAATTGTGAAGTCACCGGTTCGGTTTTTCTATTACTTTGGACATCTTGTATAGCCGGTTCTATTTTATGCATCGAAATGTTTTGAATTTGTTAATCAATATATCTATATACAATCTACATTTGTTAAGAATATGTAGCAATCATTTTAGCACGACTTGTTTAGCGATCATCAAATGACGACTTGGACTTGAATACATGACGTGTTTTTTTTATCGTATAGGGACAAAGCTGGCATATTATTTTTGAACGATAAAGAGAACATAGATTCAGAAAAATGTCATGGATTTCAGTCCGTAAGAGGCAATGATGCAGATTAGCATTTCAAAAATACCAAAGTTATTGTTTTATGTTTACCACTTCTTATCCTTGTGCCTCGTCAATAACTTAGTCCTGAAATTTAAAATGTTAGTGATGATATGGACTGAAGCCCTGTAGTGAATTTAAACTGTCAGACGAGACATTAAACTAAGCGTGTTTTAAATGTTGATGTATTTTGTGATGAACATGTTATAATTTAATTACTAAACAATTTTCTCATTTAATGACATTATTGTAAAAGAATACTAACAGAACATGCAAAAGTCCTAATTAAAGATGTTTAATGTAGGGCTGACGAAAAAAAAAATAATAATAACAAAAGACGAGACTTTACTAGCTGAACGAATGTATGTGAAACAAAGAATTCAAAAAATTGAAGCATTTTTATATTCATAAGCAATTGAATATCTATAGTGAAGCTTGTTTAACATTGGCTAGATACGGAAATGTGGTTCAGTTAAAATTTAAGTATAAAAAAGACTGCGTCTTGTGATATTTAAGGTAAAAATTAAAAGGAATATATAATATACCTTGCAATAACATGAGGATGACGATTCAGCATTTTCCATGTTGTTTTGTCCCCAATGTCACTGACATACAATTTACGGTATTGTTCTCGAGTGCAGACTCGTGATGGCACCAACAGCTTTGAGTAAGATATATCTTGACCATTTTCTTCTTTTTCAAGACCTAGGAGATCAAATGGATCCATTCCATTGTCAGTTATAGATGATAAAGGTCTAGGTCCTGACGTGTTGCGCCTACGAACGCCATCTTTTCTGATATCTGATCTGAAATTAAATTTGTTTAGATTATTTCTCACGGTAAAATATCATAAAGTTTCAAGTATAAATAAATGCTTGCATGAGCACTGGCGAATATTATAAGTTAGTAGACTTTACTTATGTAATTAAAGTTTACACTTTATATATTTTTATGGAGTAAGTGGAACGAACAAGCGGATCGGAATAATGGCAAGAGATCACCACTGCTCCTGGTCATTTGCAACATCGAACGACTTGCAAATGCGCGTTGCCAGCCTTTGTTAAAGTTAGATTTTTTTAGAAGGGGGAGGGATAAAGAGAGAGGGAGTGGAGGAAAGGGGGGGCGGGCTGCCGGTCACCGGATTTCTTCACGTGGCACTACAAACACTTCCACTTCCTTTTTCTGTGAGGTCGTGATAAAGACCCGGTTCTAGCCGGCCTATTCTGTAGCAGCGAGAGTTGCTCCGTGGCTCTACCACCGATAGACACAGAAGTTTTGTATTTCATCTATACAGATCAAGGTCATGACACTCAATAGTAAAACTATCTTGGCTATGGGCTGCGCTCATCACCAAGAAATATGAAATATGTCAATGGCCAGTAAGTATACAATAATATAATTACGCTGGCTATCTTATTTTATCTTATCTGGACTGACGTTGATGCTTTTAGCCTATGCGGCTTTATATAGCTTCATCGGATCGCCGAATCTGTGGAAATGCTAGTTTCCACGAATTGGATAATTACGCTGGCAACATTGCCATTCAAGTCGCAACACAGTATTGCCAAAATTAACGTGTTAACATTTCTATTTGCGCTAGAATTGAACTGCCAATGCTGTTTACAATTTTTTTTTATGGGTGAGGGGGAGCTTATAGCTAGCGCCTCACGAAAGTGATCACCGTCGCTCATTGTTGCCCGCAAACTGGAAATAATCCCTATTCTTGAAGGACCCTAAGCCGTATCAGTACGGAAATACTGCTGGCGACGACCGATTCCACAAGTTTGAGGTGCGTGGCAGAGAGTTCCGTGAAAAGCGCACGGTGACAGAATGCCAACCATTCAGGTGGTATGGATTATACCAGGTGGTTGGTGCGTAGTGCGGTGGCAGAATTCAGCAGCCGGTATTATTCCGAACAATTCCTCTGAGCACTCCGCATGGTATATTTTACATATTCATACAGAGACGAAACGTTTTTACATAGAGGCAAACGAATTAAGCCGATCGGAGAGGACCTGGTCGTCGAGGATTCGAACAGCTCTATATCGGATGCGGTCAAATGGAAGGAGCTGGTATAGGGGTGCCCCAGCCCAGAAATGAGAACAGTGCTCCATGTGAAGCTATACTAGTGCCTTGTAAAGTTGAAGCCAGTGAGTCGGCTGGAAGTAGTCGCTCGATCTGCTGAGGACAGCAAGTTTTCGAGAAGACAACTTGGCTTTTCCTTCAAAATAACTGCACTTAGCGAGCACTTTCGTTTCCTCCGATAGAATAACCGCTCGATATGTCGACGCTAAGAAATCCCTTCGACGCTAAAAATATTCCTCAAACAGAGGAGACACGACAATTGGTTTCTTTTTAACCGTGTTTTTTACCAATATATATACACTATTTCTTATCAATATGTATATGCGGTATACTAAAGAAGTCGTACAGTGATGTTTTCTTTCGTGTACTGCTGATTTAAAGGTTAAATTGTATTCCTAGAGGCAATTATAAAAATATACAAACAAGAGTTTCAGAATGATCTATATTAGTAAGGTATTTTTAGTTATTGACTGATAATAACTGTAAAGACATGAAATTGATAGAAATAAAGAAATTTTTAAACATTTAATTACATTTGACACAGAGAATGATATTTTTAAGGCTTTTTTTACTATTTTAACAAGATTGACATGATTTACAACACAATACTTGGCGACAGTAAACATCACCTGTTTTTTTAAAAGCTTTTAAAACATTATATATATATTTTTTTATCATCAATATTTTCTGTCATTATATAAAGAGATAGCGAAAAATGATCTAGCCATTTTTAACCGATTTCAAAAAGGAGGAGATTTTTTTGTTTGTGTTACCTCATAACTTTTTACTGGGTGTACCGATTTTGATGATTCTTATTATATTTGAAAGCTGGTGCTTGTTGTATGGTCCCATACACATTTTAGAGAGATTTGATGAGTAGTTTTTTAGTTTTCCCTAATTATGCATATTTTTGTTGTAAATGGTATATTGCAAGGCTTCCTCAGAAGGTTAAGGTTTCCTAAGAAATTTCATTGTGATTGCACTTTGTACTGCAAACATGTGCTTAAAACTAAGTAGGATTTATATGAAGTTGGTTAATACATTTTATAAAAAATTAAAATTATTTAACTACTCTTGAAATAATTTTTGTTATCAAGTCATCACATGTCCATATGCAATAAGCAATTTAAACATTTTTTTGAGGTTCCGAAATTAAAATATTAATATAAATAATTAAAATACAAATGCAGACTTATTGAGGCTAGTGCATTGAAGAAAAAAATAATAAACCAGTTCCATATATGGGTTGAGATAATGTGTGTGTCAACAACAGGACCAAAGACTGAGGGTATTTAGCATTGACAATTTAACTTAACCTTTCTATGTTATCACTTGATTACAATTATAAAAGTGACATACCTTACACTCCGAATGGTTTTAGAGTATGGAATTGTACTGTACAAAGTACAGGGGACTCCTTGAGTTGGTGCTATCACAAGTCTCTCATCTCTGAAAGTGACCCCTTTAGTAGAGCGCACAATTCTTAGTTCCCTAGCATAGAAATGGTTTTCTGGTATACAAGTATTGCTAGTTCTAAATCTACCTGAAATTCCAATAGAATTGTGTTAGAAATAATAGTTATTCTGAAAGTTAAATACACAACCCCAAACTTGCTATCAATATTTTAGACTGACCAATATTCAGACTTTCCGAACTGCTTTTCTCATCTTGAGTATAACTCGATGGGAGATGAGCTTTGCGACTCCTCACAGATGAATGTTTTTCCTTATGTAACTCTGTGTTTCCAGATTGGCACCTTAAATTGATATAAAATAATTTAAATATACTGAATGTGTTGATTTTTTTTATACAGCTACAGTCTTACCTTTCTCTAAAATATTGGTTGGGGGTTACGGTTCCATGCTCGGAATCTGAACTTATAGAATGGTTATCACCCCCCATCCGATTGACTGGACTAGATTGAGATATTTTATTACGCGCTCGGCTACTACCTCGTACTATGTTGTCTTTTTCTGCATTATGACAAACATCGCCATTTTTTAGTACAGCATCACATTTGTCAACCTTGGACGTTTTTTCTAATAACTGACAAAGTTCTGTATCTTTAAATGTACCATCGAGGGATATATTTGTTAAGAATGTCACAGCTGCTAGCCGTCGTCGGGCTTTTTCATATTTATTCCGATTATGAGACATTTTTCTGCCTAAAAGGAGCAAAGAAGTTGTTACTTACTAAACTTTGCCACTTTCAATAAGAACTGGCAAATGCAGTGTTTATATGAATTAATAGTATGTCAATTTCTTTTGACATTGGCACTTGACAAAGGAATACGTCAGTAAATGATGACATTTAACTTTTTTTAGTAAAAAAGTAAGGGCAAAGTTATCCTTACCCATTTACTGTAAAATAAGATGAATAAATGTATATTTAATTATGATAACATTATATTTAAAGTTCTAATTATTCTGTATTAAATGACACCGAAGAAAAATACTTGCAATCAAAATCAATAACAAATTTGTAGTCAAAACAATATTTTGTGATAAATATTACTGCACCATTATTAGATCAAACAAAATGTCAAAAAGATCATCCTCATATTATTAAAAAGTTAGCTGTCATGTTGTTGTTGACAACAAGAAGTGAAGTAGGCTGTATAACTCTTTAAATTGTTCTTTGCTAATTTTAACTGTCTCAGAAACGCTGCAGCCATTGAGTCGAATGTGCCCAGTTCATCAACAACTTCCAGAGCAATTAGATTTATGATGGAGGGGGTAGGGGCCCGAGTTATTCGAGGTCCTGACTGGAAATGGGGCAAACAGGTATGTTAAAGGGATATTGTTTATATTTATGACTTAGTTTGTCACTTAAACTTTCTTCCTATTAGAATGATAATATTGAATATTATTACATATAGGATGGAGGAGACGGACACGTTGGAACTGTAAGAAATTTCGAATCGCCAGAAGAAGTAGTTGTCGTCTGGGATAATGGAACTGCAGCAAATTATAGATGTTCTGGAGCTTACGATTTGCGTATTTTGGACAGTGCACCAACAGGAGTAAAGCATGAAGGAACTATGTGTGATACATGCAGACAGCAGCCTATATTTGGTAATACATTTTTAATATAGTTATAATTCTTGTGTGCATGACAGGTGGACATGTGAATGATACTGAATATAAATAATATACTTGACAAATATTAGTAACTTATAACTACTTTACAATCTAGTACATATTTTAGTATTCAAGTTGTTATGTATGTTATGTTTAATATCCAACATGATCATTTTTATAAACCAATGCTCAAATTTGTTAAGTTACAGCTGTTTTTTAAATGCTGTGGAAAGTTCGTTATAGATTATATTATTTTATTATAAATTATATGTCCTTACAGGTTGTTCAATATATAAATAAAATATTTTGTTTTTGCTATTGAAAAGCTGTAGTTGTGTGGGATGCAATAACTTCTTTATTAATTGTTGGTTTCATATTAAATATTTTATGTCTATATCTATATAACCCAAAGAAATGAGATTCTTGTTATAGTGATACCAATAAAAGAACCTTACTTTTTAATTCACCTATAAGAAAATATGACATACCTACAAGAATTTAAAATTGATGAATTTTCTTAATAATTTACCGTCACTTGCATATCAACCAGGCTGACAAATGTGTTTTCAATATTTTCACTGGTCCATTTGTCTGAAGTCTTTTGTCTCAAAACCACATTCTTTGTATGCCAGTTTTTGTTATTGTAAATCAATTCATAAGAATATTGAATTGATAAATTAATTTATAATAATTATTATTTCAATCATTTAAAAAAGAAAAGAAATCAGAAATTATTGTTCACACATACTTTCCATAAGAAACTATGAACATTGAACTAAAGTCTGTCTATAATTAACCAACTTCAAAAAAGGAGGAGGTTCTCAATTTGACTGTATTTTTTTTTGTGTGTTAAATCATAACTTTTTACTGTGTGTACTGTTTTTGATGATACTCATGTTTCGTTTCGAGTTTTTCCTAATTATGCGTATTTTTAAATATATCAGTAAATAGTATATTGCAAGGCTTTCTCAGAAGGTTAAGGTTTACTCAGAATCAAATTTTATTCTGATTGCACTTTGTACTCCGAACATGTGCTTAAAACTAAGTAGGATTAATATGAAGTTGATTAATATATTTTATAAAAAATTTATATTATTTTTAATAATTTTTTGTCAATTTCTATGTCTGCATGTAACCAAGACTCCAACATGCCTTTTTCAAATTTTTGTTTTCTATTTGCCTGTGTGCTAATTTCCAACAATCCTTAAAGTGAACTCCAATTTAAAATGTTATTATTAATCATGGTGTCATATGTAATGATCAAATTAAATTGCATGTTTTTTAACTATAAAAAAACACATGAGCCCATAAAACTACTAACCTTTAAGGGCTAAAAATATTAGTTTTCATTATGGGGTCAAAACATTGTCATGTCAGATTGGTCAACAGAATAGTTAAACTATTTCTGAACAAAAGATAATATTTTCTCAAATATAACAGATTTTCAGTAATAAATCAGTAATAAATAAATCAATCTAATAAATAAATGAAAATTTGTAGATTCAAGTTGGTATAGTTTTTTGACTGTTGTATTTATTTATTACATTACTTTTGCTTATTTGCATTTTTATATAACTTTGGAAATATTTAATCACCTTATTATACCTACTTTTACCTTTCCTGCTTCTACTCAAAAACAGAGGAGAAAATTTTAAGTAATAAATAATATCACTCTTCACAAAATTAAATTTCATAATTAAAGTAGCCACTGAGGTATGTTATATCTATAATCCTTTACAAATTAATTTTTCAGGTATTCGATGGAAGTGTGCGGAATGTAGTAATTATGATCTCTGCTCAGTTTGTTATCATGGGGATAAACATCACTTACGTCACAGATTCTACCGAATTAGTGCGCCTGGTGCTCAACGCTGCTTGGTTGAACCACGACGTAAAAGTAAAAAAAACGCTGTCAGGGGTATTTTTCCTGGAGCAAGGGTTGTTAGAGGGGTTAGTATATTTAATTCTAAACAGACTTATCAATTTTATATTGATTACTTTCTATTCCAATATAAAATATTTCTTTCTATTCATCTTAAGCACTGTTATTAAAATTTACTCCACAGATTATTTGGTTGGTTGGTTGGTTGGTTTGGTTGGTCCAATAAGCCTCTCATTGAATAGATCAACTAAGTTATTTCTTTATTAGTAATATGATTCTATTGCAGTCTTAGAAATTACCTATTATTCCAATGGAAAATTTGTAAATATGGAAACATTACTGTTTTATTATAATATAAAGTGCAATATTTACGGCATAAATGCTATAGAGATATACCATATTATATTTCTAGGTACCGTTTTTTTCACAGAGCTAAGCAGAGTTATAAACTTTAGCATTTCAAAATACTGTTACATTGATCTACATTATATATTTTTTATTGATTAATTTCACTTAACACAAAGAGGCAATAATTTCTCTGTTCCCAGTCATTTCACTGGCAACATCACTCTTCAAATCTTTACATGGAAGTGCTTACTCTTGCTTATTAATACTTGGTGATAAAACCTACCAGTAGTAGTAGTACTTATATTAATAAAATGAGAGAAAATGCTTTGCATAGTGTATGTGAAATTTAATGTTTTAGGTTGATTGGCAATGGGAGGACCAAGATGGTGGAAATGGTAGGCGTGGAAAAGTAAACGAAATTCAAGATTGGTCAGCAGCAAGTCCTCGTTCTGCAGCCTATGTAGTATGGGATAATGGTGCCAAGAATTTATATAGAGTTGGTTTTGAGGGGATGGCTGATCTAAAGGTTTGTTCAATAATTACCACTGTTGGGAAGTTGTAACATGTAAATAGACAATTTAATTTTAAGTCAATTTAAAATGGATTTCAGGTTGTTAATGATGTAAAAGGTCAGAATGTTTATAAAGAACATTTACCTCTTTTGGGAGAACTGGGTCCTGGGCGCACAGGACCACATGGCTTACAAGTTGGAGATCAGGTGACATATAACTTCATAAAAAAAAAAGAATAGTTAATGAATAGTACATAATTGATATATTAAGAAAACAATTGTGTCAAGTGGACTTTTCATTTCTTTTGATGTGTACAAAATTTATATACATGTGTATATAATGTACATATATATTTTTTAACGCGTTAGTTTTAAGACCACGCTTAAGACAAGATTAAAATATTTAATTTGAAATTTTTTTTTGTCTTATATCTAATTCGATTGAATAATCTTACATAAATAAACTATATTATAGCTGCAAAATAAATTAGCATTATTAATTTACCGGTATTCTTATGAATAATTAGTTAGGGATCTTATATCACTAGCATTATTTTAAGTTTCATATTTAAAACATGATTACTGTGTGAGCAAGTCGTAGGGACATTTACGCGAGTTATTCACATACATCTTTATGTATACTTTACAGTAAAATATAATTTGTAATGTTTTCAGGTCAACGTTGATTTAGATCTGGAGATAGTCCAATCCCTTCAGCACGGACATGGTGGATGGACAGATGGCATGTTCGAGTGTTTAAGCACCACAGGTACTGTCAGCGGTATAGATGAGGACCACGATATAGTGGTATCCTATCCCAGCGGCAACCGTTGGACCTTCAACCCTGCTGTGTTAACTAAGGTACATAATTGATAGTCGAAGTTGAAATCCGCAAATCTAAATCTTTCTATATATAGTAATAAGAGTTAGCCTTCTTGCCTTGCCCGTTTCGTCATTTTATCTCGTGAAAGGTTACTTTACTCTGCATACAGGTCTGTAGTGGCAACTTGAGCGTGTCTACGTCGGCGAGTGGGGCAGCTGGTGCGGGCACGAGCTCCGTCGGCTTCGCTGTGGGCGATCTGGTGGAGGTCTGCGCCGACCAGGAGCGGGTGAAGGCGCTGCAACGTGGACACGGTGAATGGGCCGAAGCTATGGCGCCCGTAAGTACGAAATGAGTTGCAACATAAGTTTTATTACCGTACGTGTGTGAGCGAGTCATGGAATAATTCATATACGTCAATAATATCCGAAACGGATTTAACGGTGGCAGAGCCACGCAGCTGTTCCCGCTGCTGAATAGGCTGGCTCGAACCGGATTAGTACCACGACCTCACAGAAAATCGGCGTGAAGTGGAAGTGTTTTTGCTTCCGCATTT
>DWHO01001408.1:0-15565 GCA_018247575.1 Eurytides lysithous rurik
CGGTACCGCTGGAGGGACGCTGTGGAGGCGGACCTACGCGAGCTCCAGGTTGCTGACTGGCGGGAGGTGGTACAAGAATGGGACCGGTGGCGTTCTCTTGTATCGGAGGCCAAGACTCACTTTGGGTCGCTGCGTCAGCGGAGTAAGTAAGTAAGTAAGTGTTCACTTCAGTGTTATGTAGTGTGCTCATAGGCAGGTCCCTGCTCCGGAAATGGAGGTCGAACCCTCCCCCGGTCCACCCCACGACCCTGATGACAACGGTGAAGCCGAAGCCGGAAAAAGGGCAAAAAACGCCCCAACATCTGGTCGGACTCTGACTGCGGCTCCTCCTCGCATTCTCACTCGAGAGGCCCTGACCCCGAGGTGGGGCCCAGCGCTTCGAAAGCAGCCAAGCCGCAGACGGAAAACATTTACAATTTGCGTAAAGCGAAAGCCCCTCCTCCAATCATCCTACAAGACAAGGCCAGGTGGAACCAGGCAAAAACCTCATCAACAACCAGCGCATCAAGGGAATTTGCTCTAAGAATTCCAATCAAGGAATTCGCATCAACGTCCAAACGTTAGATGATTACCGCCTACTAACATTCTACCTGCGCGAGCGAAGAGCAGCTTTCCACACTTACTTCCTTCCGGAGGATCGCAAACTACGAGTAGTCATTCGGGGCATCTCGAAAGAGCTTGATGTCGACCATGCCAAGGCCGACATCAAACGCCTGGGATACCCCTTGACGAACGTTGGGCGTATTCACCATCCCAGAAGTCGGGCCCCTCTGGACCTGATTATGAGTGAGTTGGCCCTTACCCTCGAGGGTAAGGCCATTTTCAATATTAAGACGGTTTGTCGGCTCTCCGGCATTTCCGTCGAACAACCGCACCGCAACGGTATCATGACTCAGTGCCACAATTGACAGTTGTACGGCCACGCGTCACTAAATTGTTATGCTCCCCCCAGATGCGTCAAATGCGCTGGGGATCACGGCTCCACCGAGTGCCCGAGAGCGAAGGATGCACCGGAACCTCTGTAAAAAAGACGGACATCCCGCTAATTACCGCGGCTGCGAATGCGCTCCGAAGCGCCAGCAGCGCCCTTACATTCGTCCCGCCTCATCGCGCTACCCACGCGCTATATGCTTTCCCCTGCACCCACCGCGAATTCTTGGGCCAAACCGCTGCTCACCTCCCACCCCGGTTGCGCCCACACCTGTGCCCGCGCCTGTGCCCGTCGCTCCCGCTCCCTATCCCGCAGCTCACATCCCAATCGTCGCGCCCACTCCCGCCGCGATTCCACCGCCAAGCACTACACCCGCCGCGCCTACACCCTACCCGTCATCCGCAGCCGCCGCAGAGCCCAGCATCGCCGACGACCTGGCCCTCGTGTTCGGCTTACTGATTCAAATTAATGTTGGGAACTTAAATCCCTAGTATCCAAAATCCGTTCCGCGACTAGCCCCCAACAACGGTTGGGAGCTCTTCTAGAACATATGGCGCTTATCGACGCAATATGGGCTTATTCAGCCGAATAGGTACACATACATCTCTCACACCACTCTACATATCCATGTAGGCTTATCATGCACACACGTGTAGGCTCCTTATAAGCCCTGAGCACGGCGAACACATTCTGCGTACACTAAGTACACCCGCGTTCGGGGGGTTCTCACCTCCTCCTTACCGCTTGCTAGCCACAGTCGACGGCAGTCGTGTTCCGGTAAACCGAATCCCGAAGGCCCGTAGGCGACATCCCCAAATTCATTTTGGAAATAAATCACGCATGTCCTCATGCGTGACCCTGCATCTGTAGGGTCTATCCAACCCGTGGGAACGAGCCTTCCCACGTGTGCGGTGCCCGATAAAGCTTTATAGAGCCGCATAGGTTAAAAGCGCAAACACCAGTTAATATAAGATATAAGATAACAAACAAAGAAACTTTTTTGCCACTTCCCATCATTGAAAGAGCTACGACAGAATAGCTAAAGGCCCTTCCTTCAGGAGTCCTCCAGAAGTGCTTCCAATCGTAGCATCAATGTTGGAATAAGTGCATCGCTAGCTAAGGAAAGTACTTGAAGGAGATTAACTTAAATTTGATATAAACTCAATACTTTGTTCACAAAATTTCTCGCCATATTTTTTTCATCACACCTCATATGTATACAATTTAATCAAGAAAACTTACTAATAGCATAATGATATCTGGTAAAACAATTTAAGCAAGACGTCAAAGCTCATTGTACATTACTTTTTTTTTAAAGTAGGAAAAATCTTAATCCGACGTTTTATATATGTAATATACATATATGTTAAGTGTGTATAAACTTTTTCTTATAAAGTAAAAGAAATACCACGAATAATGTGGGTTATAAGAATAAATATCTTAAAGTCATATAAATGCGTACAACAAATATATTTCAATTTCTCAACATTTTCTGTTATCACCGCAAATATTAAACTCATTATTAAAAGCAAATATATGGCTACATTTCTACCGTTAATTTATTACAAGCGAAAAAACAGCCAACTGCTTTCTTTAATGGAACCCATTTATATTAAAGATCCAGATCGACACGCAACAACGTTAGCCATGGTTATCTGTATATAACCACCTTAAAGTACAGGATGATAGAATAATTACATCGCTTATCGTGTGATACCTTCATCAGATATCCATGTCTATGTTATCGTTGATATAAATAAGTAATTATGTAACTAATTTAACTTTTCTATACATAATCCATTTTCTTCAATTCGAGAATATTTTTATGTTGTATTCAAACGATCCCATACTGGTTCGGTACTAACAGACACACACATTATGAAATGACGATGCTATGGTTAGTAGAAAACTGTTTTAGTAATCTTCCTCAATCATGTACAAAATATATGCTATAATTTTTATAAGAAAGCATTGTTATTCCGAGCCATCTTTATACCACTCTGACCTATGCCTTTTACCCTTTTGCCTGAATAAACAATTCTCATATTTAATGGCACCCATAAGTGTGCCAATTTTATATATCAACTACCCAATCTATAAGTGTATTTGTTCATTTGTCGGCTTGTCCCTCTCTCTCTCAGCAGTCAATACACTTTTGTTAAAGATATAGTTTTCAGGAGCTTTTATGCCCGGGAAATTTACAAAAAAAAATAAACAACCAATTAACATATAAATTAGACAAAACGTAAAAATGCTCGTAAATGTTCTTATTCCATCTCCATTTTTTTTAGCGATAATTAAAATCCTTAGATAAATCACAGAATATCTCAGACGCGTTCTGTGACTTTTCCCAAGCCTCAAAATTCTTTACAAGCTCGATACTGGCATCTGCCGTGGAGCGAATTTTGATAAAGCCAAACTGCTTATTACGAGTATGTAGTAGATTGTGTACATTGAAGTGAACTAGCTAGAGCTACAGCTATACACATATATGTATATATAGCTATTTTTTCCATTTCATCCTTTTTTTAGGAAACATAAATTAAACTATTGTATACACTTTAGCTTTTAACATTTACAGTGAATATTCTACTTTGCCTTTGACAAACACTTCAATCGATCCACAAGATTTTTTATTTATGCCGCTTTTTCAGCTACATGATGGTGAACATCTAAAACTACCTTAACATGCCAAGCCTCGGACGCAATCGTCGGAGGCTGTGCATGGCGACGTACGAAAATCAATATTTTCGTACGTCGCCTTCATTAAAACCTCGGAAATGACCCGTCTATCTGTCCTGTCTGGGCGTGTTTTTTTTTTTATTACATCTTGTTTACACTGTTCAAAAGCTTCTTACAGTATAAAAAGGAAAACAAAGATAAAAAGAACATTCCACGCGGTTCACATATTATTCATTCCGATAAAAGAAGTAAAACACTTGACTCCCAGGCCACAGTTACTTTTTACGCCGTAACTCACACGTCAATATGCAAAATTAAACTCGCTCGAGACGAAAGAACCCGAAAAGTTACCTTCAAACAGTGAAAGAAAAACTCTCAAGTGACCTTTCCTATCTTGTGAGGCTTCTCTTTATAAACGAGTTCTCGACAGTTCTAAAAAAAAATTTCTAAAGTTTTGTTACATAAAGAGAATTTTTAACAACACTTGCTTATTTAATTATACAATTCACAATTTTCCACTGCCCATGGTGCTTGTAAAGGTTGTTAAAGGAGTAGGTTTTTTGTGGTTCTTCAGATATTTATTACTTTTTGTCTGGAATACGCAGTAAATTTTATTATTCTGATGTAAATTCTGGTATACTGTCAAATAATTTAATCAGTATATTTTAACTTATCCGTTCAGTTAAATTTGTCAAAGTTATCCTTTTATATCAATACAAAATGATTGTAGTTGTAATTTTCAAAAGCATTTCAATTTCTTATAAGTTTCATATGAACATTACATTACATATATAGGTAGGTACATATCTAATACTTCTTAAAATGTACAACGCGTAAAATGTTTATATATTTTCTTTACTGTGCGCTACATATGAACATAATATCATATTGTAACGATCAAAATAAGGTGTGTCTCCCTGTATAAAGTCCTATTGGAGTTTTAATAAGCAAACACAGGTGTTAGGTTATTTGAAGGGTCAAAATATGTTACCATATTTACATATGAGCATATATGGATTAAATATTAAACATTTCGCTATTTTCCCAATGGTCACCAGCAAAATAGTATTAAATTTTAACTTGCTTACTTATATGATTTTCTCTTTAATTTATAACCGTAGTCAGAACTGAAGTCAGTAGACTGTTATTAGTAATTTCTCTCGACTCTGTATTTGATATCAAAGAAACTCCTTTAAGTTTAATTTAAAAAGTTAATCAATTTTCTTTTTCCAGTAGGTATTAGCAGTTTTTGTAGCAGTTTTTTTGAAATTATTGACACCAATCTCCAGATATTATTATTGACCGACAATAAAACAGTTTACTGAATCCGTAATTACAGGAGAGACTGAGATAATTCACGTCCCTTTACAACTAATAAAATTTAATTATTTATTTTAGTCTAATCAACGCTTTTATATGAAAAAGAAAATATGTTCTAAGTTTAATGCAACAGTTTAGGATTAAGCCGAGATTGATACATCATTATAAATTACCACAATGAATACATTTACTGCTTATTAATGTAATAGCACAAGCAGATATAAAAGATACCGATTTATTTATAAAGGAAAATGATATTTTTATGGATATATCCGCTATCGTACCACCATTTTAAATCCCGCTATCTTTTACATATCTAGCAAAGGATAATTGCAAAGATTTACTACAATAACATTTACTCAGTGTCAATTTCTTTCCTACCAACACCGATTCGTGGAATAGCCTCTTTATTTGGATGAAGGAACCAATTTCTTGCAAATCCCTCCAGATTGTCTTACTTTACTATTCAGAAATATACAATAAACTTATGAATAGCAAAGTGACAATGAATTCGTTCCCAAGGGTGATAAATATAATAACCCATTCTCTATATTTTTTTTAAGTTTTATGAAATGTTGTATAATATGTGAAATCATAATACTATATAATAATACTAATACGAACTGAAAAATACTACAAATAAATCTACCAATAATCTTCGATGTTCAAGGGCCAATAGCAAAGAAATTCCTATAGAACCTGGATAGAACCTTTACAATAAATAGATTTATAGTAATACAACTGATACGATCACTCAGATATAGACAGATATAAAAAAACGGTAACCTGGGTTAACTATGTCATTAAGAGGTTTAACATCTTAGTCTGTCCCGTAGGCATGAATGCGGAACATTGGGTTAAAAGTCATAAGTAAATTAAAAATGCGATAAAGTGAGTAAATTTGTTTTATTTAATAAATAGGGAATAAAAAATTCATAATCAATTAACTATTGGCGGATGCCGCTTGAGTGGGCTTATATAAAAGCTACTAACTACCGTGTAGTTCGTTGTCACCGAAGCACAGTAAAGCCACAATGCATACATTTGGTACACCCGCGTTTCGGGCCGGTTCTCAATGCCTCCCTCCCCTTCAGTGCCTGACGTTGTATGTATATAAATTCAACCGACTATCAACCAACGATCCTTTAAATGTATTAATTACTTAAAACACGTCCTCACGCATGTGCCCGTACGGTCCGCACGGTGCCCGCAGGCGTCCGGCATGTGACCGTACGCCTGCGGCCGTACGGTCAATCCAACTCGCTCCAGCTTTTTCACTAGTTCGTAATCCCGACCAAGCTTTGTATAGTCCCTAATACCGAAAGCCTGAACGTCGTTTTAAAGTCAAAGTGATTATGCTTGCAATAAAAAGGAACGAATTGTCTTCGTCGATAGTAATCTCAGCATTGAATCTCATAGAAACACTCTCTCAACTTATAAAAATATGAAAACTTGATGAATATCATAAAGGCACTATACACTAAACGAACATTAGCTTGCATCTTCTCACTTCAATCAATAACACTTATGCTTATGACACCATTTTGAGAAATAACCTAATCTTTATTATAAATCAATAATTTTGGATCGCAACTTACAATGGTGTCGTAACTTTTTACATATCTACATCTATATACATTTCATATCCACTACTATCTTCGCTGGGCCATTACATACACAGTGGTATCCTCGAAGGTTTTCTGTTGTTCTTTTAATAAAATTTCTTCGCTACATAAAATATTTACCACAGCGCAGACTACAAAACGGTCATTCCAAAAGAGAGGCTAAACGTGAAATTAAAAGTTAAAAACTTTAAGCTACAATATAAACCCTTAAATTCAAAAATGTATCTGTATTGTGCTAATGTTTTCTGGTGTACCATTAAAAAGTTAGATATATAATACAAACTTATCTTTATATTTGATTCAACCTTTTTTTGAAAATAATATTGAAACGTCTTCCAAAACCATCGTCTTACCATTTCAGTTTACAGCAGGGAATATTTAGTTATAAAATCCAAATTTCTGCGTATTTCAAAAATGTTACGTCTATATCACTTCAACTAAAAAGCAAAAAATTCGCCGTATAAAATATAAAAATTAAAGGCAATTAAATGTCGTTGCTCTTATGAAAATGAAAAAAAAATACCCGCTGACATTTATCTGTGGAAAAAGAACTTTGAGTATTATCCTCTCTGCTTCATAACTGACTTTACATTTTCTTTAAGCTCGGAATAAAAATTTCAATTCTATCGCATCCATAAGGTGGGATTATGAAAATGTAGAATTTACCATAGCCGAGTGGTTATTTCACTTACATATATATCTCCTTTTGAATTATGATTTCATCATCTACGTCATATACAATTCATTTTTCAAAATATTAAGGATGCTATTAGTAAATCTATATGCCTTCCTTTAACAACAACAACAACAAACAATGCAACTTACAATTTTTTGTGTGTACAACAATGAAAATCAATATAAATCAAACAACTTGTTCCAAATTCCCTCTTATCTACGGAGAAAGGAACGTCGCAATGAAACTTTTAATTTATCGTGATGAAGGTAAAAACAAGACGACCTATCGCTCGGACGATTCGAATACATTAGTACAAGAATCACACTTTACACACGCCTCACGTAAACAGCCCTCGCATTAATTCTTCGTTAGTTAGAAGCGCGGCTAACGAGCGCATTACCGTTTTCCGTTTAATGCGAAAGAGTAATGTCAACGTACGATTTAATCCTGCAACTTTAGATCAAACGCTGAGAGAGGCGGTGATGTTGAGTCTCTAAAAATAATTGTCCATTCCAAATCTCTACAATGAGCGAATGAGATAGAAGTGATGATGATGCAACGTATTACGTTTTACAAACGCGTTGCCCGTCTTTAAGCTAGGAATTTTTGGAAGGAAAAGGGAGAGTTTGGGAGGAAAAAAAGGTAAGGGGAGGCTGGAAAAAGAAGGAGGTGGGCAACAAGTCACGTCACTCACTGGACGAAGCTCGGACACGCAAACACTTTCACTTTACGTCGATTCTCTGTGAGGTCGCGGTACTGTTCAAACCGGCGTGAACAAGCCTCCCCACGGGTGCTGTACCCGATGAAGCTTTATGGAGCCGCATAGGCTAAAAGCACCAACATCAATTCAGTAAAATAAAATAAAATCAGCTGCTGCGTAGTTCTACCACTGTACTATATTTTATATATATATATATATATATCTTTTCTGTTTCCATTGTGCATGAAATAACTTCATAGAAAATACTTGCCCGCCCACATATTTTTTGTACAACTTCAACGTCTGAATTTCACCAAAATTGCACGTTGGATCGTCACCGACGTAGAACGTATAGAAATTAGTTAGATGCTTCTTCCAGCATCGATAGCGATGAATAATCAAATATGAACGTGTACCCGCGTGTGCTGTACGGAGTACCTAATTCAATTACCCAATCTCATCCCTCGGGCATTGTGGGCGACCGGCGCAAATAGGCAAGAAAAACGGACGATACCCTTTTAAACCTATTTTCTGCTGACATAACAAAGCATACACTATCTAGATTTCAACAAGACTGCCTTTCTATTGAATTACCGAGATTTTTTGTGAATCGATTGCCAGATGAAGCGTAACCACCGACAATCCAAAGCTTCTATCCTGTGTCAGTCAAATACAAGTATAGAATAAGTCCTCTTTGAGCAATTTAATAAGGACAAAGGAACTTAAGGAAGTGATATACTAATATAATCTGACCAGAATAGGTGCTATCTCCATATTCTTAAGCGAAAAAATCTGTAGATAGGATAATTATCATGAAATAGCTTTATTATAAGCTACAGCGTTCCTGACACGAATACAACAACACCAAAAACAATCGTCAAAACGGCACCGCGAATGTATCCCTAATAAAAATATTTCAACATCATGCGAAAACGGGATTTATTCGTATAACTCCGCCCCCGTTGAAGTTAAAATGAACTGGATAATATTCCCCGCACATCGATCCATGAGCAGCGAGCATCGTTCCCAAGGAGAATAGAGGGAGTACAAAAAAAAATCCTGTCGACTTCAATTCCCAAGAGCTCCGCCGCAAAGCAATAAATAATTTCCCTGCAAAACGCCGGCAATGTATTACGATTTAATTATACGCGAAGGCAATTTCGCGCTCAAACAATCCACCTACATTCAGGCAGCTATGATATTTTTTTTTTCAGGACCGCCAATGTCATTATTGTAATTAATGATTATTATGCTGTATCTACGCAAGTGGCCGAGCGCGAGCCCGATGATTCATTTCTAATGAACGAATGAGCCATTACCGTGATGGATATCTGTGTACCTTTTTAAATGCGATCGTATTTTATGAATGGGCTAAATTACTTTCATCGCTTATGCACATACGAGTATTCACTAATTGCATTCGCTTTAATTAGACGGCCTTTAATAATTGATGTATAAAATATTTGCTACAGATCATTATAATTAAAGTTTATGTAAGAGAGCTACGTTAACCATAGTAAATTATTTACTGCAGTATATTCTGATTGAACCTTCAATTACTTAAAAAAACTTGGGAGTTAAACATCTTAAATGACGTTATGCTCCACTTGATGTACGCGTGTTCTTTTCTACGTGCGACTGACACGGAGGCAATTACACTAAGCCCTTGCATCGTTTTGGAAAACAAAACACTACGAAATTGCCGTTACACGCATTAACATCTTGGTGTCATGAACTTTAACTCAATTTTGGTACGACAATACTAATGTCAGGTTTAAAATAACATCTGTTTATTTTTTACATAAGAACTATGAAACGATGAACCAACTTCAATAAAACTCAGCTTCCACTATTTGTAGAGAAATCTTTGTTATTTTTTATAGGGCAGAAGACAACGATTTGTCAGAAAAAGATACCACCATAGAAAAAGATAATATTATATTTGTCATAACGAAATTGTGAAATTGTTCAGATTGTGTTTCTGTGTTTATTGCCGTGCCAACTGAAATCGACAGGACTACTAATGGTACTGATAGAGTTTAGTTAGTTCTAATCTTAAAACGTTTCCGACGGCAGATAAGGTCATTGTAATTCACTAATCAAACATTGACGGAAGACTTAAAACAAAAAAAAAGTAAAAAAGTCTATCGAACGAATTCATATTTAAGTAGTTTATGAAATATTTTAACAATATCTCACATATTAATGCGATATATCGTGCACCGATTTCTTATAAATTGATTTATTATTTTTTACTGTCGTTACTTCTGGCGGGTGATATTATGATATTCGCTTTAACAATTTCTTTGTTGAAGTTTGTCATCTTACGTTACACAAATTCTTCATACACCTTCAAATTATATACATCCAGTTTATTTAAAAACACAATATATCACAGTCGTTCCTCAGTATCTGGTCGTTCACTTTTAATTTCAGTGCACTTGAAATCGTGGAACATTGGTCAAAATTCGCCCTTATATCGTATGCGTTCATCGTATGATGAAATTAGGTATCGTGCCGACACTTAAAATAGTTCTTTAGCCTATTTTAAAGAAAAGTTGAAAAAATTTATAGGTCCGAATTTTTTTTTTATTGTAGACATTGATCTTTTTTTTAAATGTCTTTAAGTACAGACAAATTGATATTTTTGGCAGAATCAGATGATTCTAAAGTAACAATGGATGGTGTTTCTAATATAAACTAAAATAATAAGTTCAAATGAAAAAATAAATTCAAAATGGTACCCTTTTCAAAAACACATATTTCGTTTAATGTTATGTATTACACAACTTTAAATTATCGATAGCTCATTAGTCTACATTGTATAAATTTAAAGAAGTAACTGATGATTTTTTCTGTTTACTAATCAGACAACTCTAGCTCGCTTAAAATAGGAAAAATGTTTCAAAATAGTCTAAAGGCTTATTTAGACAAATATATTTTGATTTCATTTGATCTTATAAAAGTTTTCCATTGTACAGTTTTTTTCAATCTAAAAATATATTAAGGCCCACCAAGGCCTCTAGCACTATCAAATTACTTAATATAATTTTTAGACCTGAGCAGCAACATGAGTACAATCTTAAATATTCTTACTCTCGTATTTTTAATATAATCAGCGTTTATACGATCCCATCAATAGCAGGCTATATCGTGACATATTGAAACGTTTATAAATATACTTTTCGAAATTCAAAATACTTTAAAAAAATTATTATTTTGTGTATTTTAATGTATATACATTTAAGCCATGACACGCAATACATGCGGTAGATTTTTTTATCAACATCGTTGTTATTTGGAAAAATTTAAACAAATTACAGCTAACACCTGTAACATCAAAATAGCTAACTATTTGACAACATTAACAGACTTCCCTCGGGACACACCGCGCATAAGTGGCCATGAGCAGGCATACGCCTTAGAAGAACCAATAGACGTGAACTGTTCTTCCGCTAAAGCGTTTCCAGCACCGGAACTTCAGTGGTACATCAACGGCGAGAAAGTGAGTAAACACGTAATTAAACAAAATAGTCTAATAATAACTTTCTAACAATGAGCCGGTAGCTGGAAATATTTGCAATACACTTACTTCTTAACGTTATAGACGTTACACTCTGTGACGCTTAAGAATGATCATTTTACGGTGGTAGAGCCACGCAGCAGCTCCTGCTGCTTATTGGGCCAGCTCAAACCGGGTAAGTACCACGACCGCACAGAAAATCGGAGTGAAGTGGAAGTGTTTTTGCTTCCGCGTTTTGCTCGGTGAGAGAGATCCTCCCTACCCTTTTCTCCATTCTCTCCCTCTTTCAAAAATTCCTCCCTCAAAGGCTGGCAATGTTCTGCAATGTTGCAAATGTCCACGGTAATCACTTACCACCAGGTGAACCACTTGCTCGTTTATCAGCCTATTCTTTAAAAAAATCATACCTTGCTTTTAAGGATTTATCTCCTTACTGGAATGTGTTATAATACGGTATTTGTAACCATCAAAAGACATCGAAGGTTCCTGCACTATAATCCTTATTTTTTTTATTATCATCATCATCATTTACATCACACATCTTTATCATAAGGAGTACAATGTTCTAGAAAGGTTGCGGTACTCGAATGTAAAATTTAAATAATCTTTTTCCTTTGCAGGTAACAGAACGGACATTGTTAATAGCTTATGGTGCAAGACCAGTGTCTCAAGGCCTTCTAGTCTCAACACTAGGGATGAAAGCTCCGGCGAAACCAAAAATGAGAATAACGTGCATCGCATCAATCGGAAATCATAAAAGGGAACGAAGTGTTGTTATAGGTAAATATATAAATAAATAATTGCATTTATTCAGTTATTCAAATTTCTCAATTATTCATTCATACACGTACATCTATTTTGAACGTGATCGATCCAGTCAAAATTTATTTAAGAGAAAGTAATGAGGCTCAGACCATGACTTTTTTTGCAAGGTAAGATATAAATGCGGAATATCCAAAGTATCTCCGGAGAAAACAAAACTTTATTATTAATATATTTGCCATATATTAATTTATTGTGTGAATAGCTGTTTATAAGAAATATATGAAGTAATCAAAGGAATAATTGTCCTATTCCGATAATAAACAAAATAAGAACAGAAATTTATTAAAAACACTGATTGCCAGTGCTACCGAAATATAGGAAGGTTTGAAAAATTTAAAAAATCATAAACTCATAAAATCATAACAAAGAATATCAGAAGCAAAAAGATTTAAGATTCAAATTAAGAAGTTAACTAAATGATCTTGATCATATTATTGAAATATTTTTAACGATGTATTATAAATTTTCCTATTTTGGATCCGTCAACACACCTAACTAGG
Source organism: Eurytides lysithous rurik (assembly GCA_018247575.1). Classification (NCBI taxonomy): domain Eukaryota; kingdom Metazoa; phylum Arthropoda; class Insecta; order Lepidoptera; family Papilionidae; genus Eurytides; species Eurytides lysithous. The sequence continues at coordinate 12,783 of DWHO01001408.1, forward strand.
GATAATCTCGGGAAAATTGAACGTGTACAGAACACGGAGTTGTCATGTTACTAACCTTTATCATTTTTATTTATGTCAACTATGTGGACATTGTGACATACAAAGGTTTTAAACCCTCTTTTACCAGTTATGTTATATATTTTACTTTAATTTCTTTACCGCGTTTGTTTCCAAAACAACATACCTAATGAGTATGAGCCAAAACTACGTAACAAATTTATTTTTTATTTTTTTAAAAACAAACAAAAAAATTCGGGGAACGACAGTGCATACGTACATAATAAATATATGATTCATAAACAATAAATAGCATATTGATTGTTTATGAATTATAAATCAACTATCTACCTATCTATCTACTCAAATCGGATTATAAATATAACCTCGAATTATAAGAGGAAAGATCTTCGGCATTTGTTATGGTTGTATGACTGGTTCTTAAAACGTTCTTATATTTTTTGTTAATAACAATTTTGAAATGTTAAAATATGTTAGTATTCTTAATATATTGAAAACATATAGAAAATGTTTTACAGTTTCTACTACTAGTTACACAAATACAATATAAGTTGTAGAATAATTTTAATTTTTTCTTTAATTTTAATCTTTTTAACATCCGGACGGGATAGACCGTCTGCCCCATGTCCTTGTTATTAAAATGCCATATAAACAATAATAACTGACTTCATGGGCTAATGGCATGCACAAAAATTAGTCTTAGCTAATTCTGACAAAATATAGCGGTGGCTTGGCAGCTGTTTCGTCGTCCTAAATACTTGATGTCTCTCCGGTCGTGTCAAGTCGCATAAATTTGTACACTATAATATTTCTTGCATAGTCGATCGCCGTGGCCGAAACTGAGCCCTAAAGACATTGTCTAAATTAGTTAAGTCTAAATAAAGTCGTAGTTACAAGCGTTTGTTATGCACAATTATTAAATGCGTGTTTTAAAGTATTGACAACAAGCGTTCAATTGACTATAACATGAAAATTTTACGTATCAAAAATAGCAGCCATGTAAAAAACTTTTCCGCTAGTCACTACCCAGCAACACTTACCGAGAGTAGCCTGCAATTAGTGATCCAATCTGAGCCAATTCTCTGCATTGACTGTTTGGAACTATTGCTGGTATTGAAATACGATATTTTGTATTTTTCAATATACAATAGTCTATAAAATTGATGAATTTTCGCTGGATATGGCAATTTTTAGTCAATTTTACTTTTATTTCATATCAGTATGAATACATTTAGGTTTATAGAAGGATGACAAGGAGGACTATGAATTTCATCAAACGTATATTCGTGATGCTCTTTTTAATACTTAAATCACAAGGCTGCTGGCGAAACACCGGAGAATATTAGCTGTCGAAAGTCTTAGTTAATCTGTTAATATAACTCTACCACCATATTAGGATTGCACGAATTTTACTCTCTTTTTTTCTTCTTTTACTAACAGCTAATATTATAAAATGGATAAGTGATCGTTCTTTAGTCCTTTTTTCATGTAGCATAAGCAAGGAAGCGTCAGGATTTTTTCCATGAGGATAATTTCAGCCGGAGCTGTGAGCTATTTTAAACTGCAACAACACCCGGCTCCTGTGGGATAGATCTAAAGCGTTAAAGCATTATCACCCTAGCTGTCGCTAACTATTTGCGGTAACAGCAAGCGATTGACGCGACACCGGAAGCTAAACGATCGTTTTTTTTTTCGTTTTTATAAACGCACGTTCCGCCCGATTTAAACTTCGAGAAACTTCTGGTCTCTGCGTAAAAAGGAGTGGGGAAACAAAAAAGACGGAAACATATACTGTTATATTCATAAATGATAATAGTGAACAAAGATTCATTTGACAAATGCAAAAACCCCTTATACAGTATCGTCACCGTACAGTGTGACTCGTACAAGTCCTTTCGTATCACATACATATAAAGATTTCTATACGCTATACATATAAAGATTAGGTAGTCCGAAAAGCTTGTGTAGTAGTTTTTGTCCCCGCGTGACGTTTTAGAAATGTATGACTTGCTAAATTGTAACCAGAATTTTGCTGCATTGTTAAATGTTGTCGAATTGCAACATCAATCACTCATAGTGGATGAATGGACGAGGCTTCGTTTTTAAAATAGTATTTAGATTTTAAGAAATCTAAATACTATTTTATTATTTAGATTTCTTAAAATCTAAATACTATTTTTCGAGAGTTAAGACTCTCGAAAAATAAAAAGGACAAAACTGATAAAATGGATCTAGATGAGCAAAATGAGGCCAGTTAAATATAATCAAGTAAATTAAATGTGTAAATGCCATTTAATACGTAAGCTCAAAAAACGTTTTCTGCGGGTTGGATGCATTTTGCACAACCACGTCAAATTCTGTAGCTGCATAAATACATATTATTTCTAAGAAAATCGTTATTCATATTATAAACTTCCAACTATTACTTTTCCTATGAAACTAATTATACAGACTGTGTAAATTTTTATTTCAAATATAAGGTGCCCGAAGTTTTAAAATTATACAGCGTTCGTGGTTATGCGAATGACGCTCAACCATACGACGTGAAATAGTTTCATTTTGTTCCATGTTCTAGTAGTCGCATTAATACACAAAAACCTTAACGGTGGTAGAGGCCAGCTCGAAACAGATAAGTACCACAAACTTAAGAGAAGAAAATCGGCGTAAAGTGAAATTGTGTGTGCGTCGGTGTTTCGTCCGGTGAATGAATTGGTCGGTGGCCCGCCCCTCTCCCTCCTCGTTTCTTTTCTACAGTACCCCTTCCC